>CP092886.1:88187230-88244439 GCA_030710605.1 Cordylochernes scorpioides | reverse complement strand
CACGCAGTGTATTTATATCCTCTATTTAAAATGTTTTGGAGTTTTGGTTCCAAAAAAGAATAATCGCTAGTTAAAATATGTCCTGTAAATTTATATTTATCTAGAACATTGTGGCAATTACATTTAGATTTTTTAAAATTTGTTAGATTATTAATAAACGGGTTATAATTGCATAATATACTGCCTATATTCTTGTTATATTTCCAGGTAGTTTTAAAATTTAAACCTTTTATAGGAAATAAACTGTTAATAGATTGGTCATTAAATATATAATTAAATTTGAAATGATCAAATAATTTGTTATTGAATTTAATAATAATATTAATTTGGTTATTTTTTGTTCATTTTTCTGTATTTGAAGATGTCGTTTGTGATATCTATTAATCTATTAGAAATCTATTATAAGTTTGCTATTATTTAATTTGAATAATGTTTTAATGAAATTTCCAATGAATTTTTTGTGTACATTTTGTTTGTGTCTAATAAGTTATTAAAGTTTATGAAGCCTAATTTGTTGGTAGTTTTTACCTCTGGTTTTGACTGAATTATTATTAGAGTTATGTTTTTTGTATTTATTACTAATTTCATAGATTGATATTTCAGATGGTTGTGGTGTGTATGTGTTGTTGAGTTCGTCGTTAAGTCCATAAGGGTATAAAGTGTTGTGTTGATAAATGTAATTGTTTTCTAATAATAATCGTTGTTTTTTGTCTTGACAAATGTCAAGTATTTCTATCATGTAATTGTCAAAGGTATGTATTTTATTGTGTTGTTTCATGTATGTGTTACCAATTGATTTTTTGGAGTGGTTTCTATGTAAATTTATTCTTATGTTTAAAGGATTGCAAGTTTGTCCTATATATGAAATTTGACAAGTTTGGCAAGTTAATTTATAAATAGTGTTTTCTATCTTAGAACTAGGTTTTTGAAATGTGTCATGGTTCTTGAAATTTGGGAAAGTTTGACATTTCTTATTTGGACAATTTTTTAGCGAGTTTAGAGAACATAGAAGGGGTGCTAACCCAAAAATGTTTGTAGTTTTTTTAAAGTTTTTTAGTTTGTTATTCTTTAAAACGTTTTTTTTATTAAAAAATATTTTCTATAGATGTTAGTTAAAATAATTAATAATTTGTTTAATAATAATTATAGATTGTTTAATGTATGTCTGTAGTAATTGTAAGAATAACTAATGAAAAACATCTTTAAACTGACTAAAACACTGAGAAAAAAAATTCTGTGAGTATTATGTGATTATAATTACTTTTATATTTTAATCTTTCCTTTAAGATATAAATTATACCTTTTGGATATGTAAATAACAGAGTTTGTCTATTAAAAATTGAAATCTTAAATATAACTTAAATTAAGTTATTATCATAGAGCAAGCTCGTATGAATTTATATGAAATGTAAATAATGAAGTTTATCAAATAAAAATTTAAATCTTAAATATAATTTAAATTGAGTTGATATTATAGAGTAAGTTAACATGGATTTATATATTGTGTGATAGAACTATATTTAAAACTTTTAATAATAGTAATATTTTTATATATAAAAAGGAAATTCTATTAGATTAGCAAGCTAAATCTAAATTAATTATATAAGATAAAAGTTGATAAGTATTTTTGTGTTTAAGTTAGATAATTAAAAAGTTGTTTATATGTATTATATTTATATCTTATTTAGGAGAGAAAAATGTAATAAAAGTAATTATATGTTAGAATAATATGTTTTTATTTAAAATAGAGAAAAAAAAATTAAATAAAAAGAAAATTTAACAAGAAAAGAAGATTTAACAACGTAACGTCTTTTAGCATCGGCTTTTACCCTTCATGTAGACATACTCTTAAAATAAATAGGAATAAAGAAGAGATTTATAATGATTATATATTTATTTTTTAGTAAAAGAGAGGAAAGAGATAAAGAAAGAACCATATACTTTTATTTCAAACAGGTAGAGAATTGAAAGGGTGTTAGTATTTTTTAGTTAATTAATTGTTTTTGTAATTTTTTTATATATATATATTTTTCCTATATAATTTTAGATTTTTTTTTAAGAGTAAGAATAATATGATATGATGTTTTTGCCTAGTTAAGGATAGATAAACATATTTTAAATCTTTGCCTATTAGAAATTATTTTTTGGAACCCTAATGGTAGACCAGGACATTACACAAAAGGAGATTGGAAAATCTATTGTAAAGAGAAATCTGTGGTATCAGGGCTCTTCAGATGAAAATACCACATCCCATTTCACCCTTACTTCATTATGGATTGATTTCTCTTCGACCATTAAACTGTATAATTAAATTAATATTAGATAACATAGAAAGAGGTTGTTTACTTACTTATTCAAAGTGGCGTCTGTTGCTCCCTAGAGACAGTGCACATGTGTGGACAAGTAACATGTGTCTCTTTGGGGCCCGTCAACTTTGTTCTAAAAGTAACCTTCCCTCTTCTAGGAAATCTTATTTTTAAAGTTGTTTGAAGTTAGAAAAGCTGTCAGAAAAGAATCATTAGAAATTTTAAAGATTGTGAAAATATGCATTAAAATTTTGTTATGAATGTTTTGAAGCATACTAAATGTTTTATTATTCAATTAATTTATAATTTTAATAAAAAATGTAACTTAAATCAATGGAAACAAAATTTTAATACATATTTTCACAATCTTTAAAATTTCTAATGATTCTTTTCTGACAGCTTTTCTAACTTCAAACAACTTTAAAAATATGATTTCTCAGAAGAGGGAAGGTTACTTTTAGAACAAAGTTGGCGGGCCCCAAAGAGACACATGTTACTTGTCCACACATGTGCACTGTCTCTAGGGAGCAACAGACGCCACTTTGAATAAGTAAGTAAACAACCTCTTTCTATGTTATCTAATATTAATTTAATTATACAGTTTAATGGTCGAAGAGAAATCAATCCATAATGAAGTAAGGGTGAAATGGGATGTGGTATTTTCATCTGAAGAGCCCTGATACCACAGATTTCTCTTTCCAATAGATTTTCCAATCTCCTTTTGTGTAATGTCCTGGTCTACCATTAGGGTTCCAAAAAATAATTTCTAATGGGCAAAGATTTAAAATATGTTTATCTATCCTTAACTAGGCAAAAACATTATATCATATTATTCTTACTCTTAAAAAAAATCTAGAATTACATAGGAAAAAAAAAATATATAAAAAAATTACAAAAACAATTAATTAACTAAAAAATACTAACACCCTTTCAATTCTCTACCTGTTTGAAATAAAAGTGTATGGTTCTTTCTTTATCTCTTTCCTCTCTTTTACTAAAAAATTGTTGACTTTGCTAAGGATTATTAATTAAACATTATATTTATTGATCTACAAGAGAGAGATATAATATAAAAGGGAAACTTATATTGAAACAAAGGAACTCTTTTCTTCTTGTTTTTTAGCGCCTATTTACCCGTGAGCTTACACACACTCTGTGGTAACAAATAATTAAAATATGTACAACACACGCTCCCCTGTGTGTAAGCCCTAATCAGCAAGTCCAAGGCTATCTGCACATTTCCGTAGTTTGTCCTTAGGTAGACTCTTCGTTAGTATATCCGCCTCCATGTCTTCACTTTTAGTGTATTCCAGCTTGATTCCATTTTGAATTTCCTCTTTCACAAAATAATACTTTCGGTTTATGTGCTTTGTTCGTGAAGTAATTTTGTCAGATTGTATCCAGTTTATTGCAGCCTGGCTGTCACTTTTCAAGGTAATTGGGAAAGTTAAATTTTCACAAAGTTCTTCTAGTAATCCCTTTAACCATAATACTTCTGAAATGCCTTCACATATTGAAATATGTTTTGCTTCACATGTAGACAAGGCTACTAAATTTTGCTCTACTTCTCCAGTTTATTAAGTTGTTGCCAAGTTTGACTGTATAGCCTGAATAGGATTTTGCGTCTCGGGTTGTGCACCAGCTCGCATCAGTACTTATTGTGATATTGTTGTCTTTTGACTTATATGCCAACATTTTATTTCTCGTTCCCTTCAGATATATATAAATCCTTTTAACTCCAGTTAAGTGTATTTCTCTTGGATCATTACTATACTGTGATAAATTGCTGACGTTGAAGGATATGTCCGGTCGAGTATCCGTAGAAAGGTACATTAGTGATCCAATCATTTCCTGGTATACAGTTTTATCTACTGGCTTAGAGTCCAAATATTCATCCAAATTTTGATTTTGATCTCCAGGTGTCTGCACACTGTTGCATTCTTCCAGTCCAAATCTGTGAAGAATTGTATCAATATAATGAGTCTGAGATAGATAAAATCCATCTTCTTCCCTTTTTATTTCAATTCCAATAAATGGTTCGCTTTCTTTTTTTTTCTGTTAGAGTAACATATTTTTCTATTTATTCTATCATTCCCAACTGGTATAAAATTTCATTGATCTTTTTGTTCCAACATTTTCCTGATTGTGGTAGACCATACAGGCTTTTTTCCAATTTACATACTTTGTTTTCTTCTCCTTTATGTATAAAACCATCTGGTTGTCTCATGTATACTGTCTCTTTTAACTCACCATAGAGATAAGCTGTCTTCACATCACAAGTCTTTATGATTAAATTCTGTTGTGTTGCAATAGCTACTATTGTTCGCAAGCTTTCCTTTTCGAGTACAGGTGAAAAAGATTCCTTATAGTCCACACCATATCTCTGATTGCATCCAACAGCAACCAGTCTGGCCTTTCTTTTATATATGCCGTCATTTGAGGTTTTCTTTGTACTGTAGACCCATTTACTATTGATGACTTTCATACCATTTTCCCTTGGTACTAGTGTCCATACTTTGTGTTTCTCTATCTCTCTGAGCTTTTCTTCCATTGCTTTGTGCCATTCATTTCTTTCTCCACTATCCATTGCTTCTTTAAAGTTCTCCGGAATATAATGATCAATTTCCATAATTAAGTTTGCATCATTCCTATCCTTTATTCTTTGTGAGCGTCGAACTCCTTCTTCAATCAATTTCCTTTCTTGTTCTTCAAGTCTTGCTTTGTGTCGTATTTCTAAGATGCTATTTGTTTCTCCTTTCTTTCTACTCCTTTTACACATCTTTCCTGTATCGGTTCAGTTTGTGATGAGTCATTTTCACAGTCACCACCTAGTTTTACTCAAGTATCCTCCTGAGAATTCATTTTACTCTCTGCGACAGGATTGTCTTCTTTCAAGATAAGAAAGTCTTCAACTATTTCTTCACAATTTCCTTTATAGATCAAATTATCACAATTAGTATCTTCCTGAATATAATTTGCATAATCAATTCCTCTCTTATATTTTACTATATTTTACTGATCTGACTTCATGAATTCTCTTTGTCATTATATCATATATTCTGTAAGCTTTTCTTTTAATGGAATAACCAATAAATATTCCCTTTCTACCCTTTGGTGAAAACTTGTTTCTTCTTGGTTTGCTCTCAAGCCAATATGTCAAACATCCAAATATTCGAATGTGTTTGACCGATGGTTTCCTGCCATTCCATCTCTGCATAGGTGTATTTTGCTTGATAGACCTGTGGGGTGTACAATTCTTAATGTATGCAGCTGTAGCAATTGCCTCTGCCCAAAACATCATGGGTAATTTTGAGTCAATTAGTAAGGTTCTCGCTGTATCTATAAGAGTCCTATTCACTCTCTCTGCGACTCCATTACTCTGTGGTGAGTATGTGGTGGTAAGTTGGTGATGGATCCCACTTCTCTTGAAAAGTCCTTCAAATCTAGAGTTACAAAATTCAGTTCCATTGTTCGTTCTTACATCTTTTATTCTAAGACTTAATTCGTTTTCAGCTCTTACTTTGAATTCTTCAAATCTTTCAAAGGTCTCATCTTTTGATCTCAGGAAATATACAAAGATTCTTCTACTGTAATCATCTACTATAACAAGGAAATACTTAGATCCTCCTAACGATTGACATGGCATTGGTCCACATAAATCCATATGAATCAACTGCAGGGGCTTAACTGTATAATTTTCTGTAATATTATATGGCTTCTGCACCAGTTTTCCCATTATGCATGCTTCGCACTCTGGTAACCTTTCGAATTTTAGATCCAATCCTCTTACAATATGTCCTTGAATCATTTTTTTCATGTATTCTTCATTTATATGATTTAATATTTTATGCCATAAACCTATATTGCTATTTTTATTTGATAAATGTGTATTTATAACCATGACATTTTCATTTTTTGCTATTGGTACATTTCTTTGTTTTGTTTCCATCATAAACATTCTATATTTAATATAGGCTTCAGCAACTAAATCATTCCCTTCATTGTAAATGTTTGCTCCATCCTTATTGAAAATAACTGAATTTCCCTTGTTGACTAATTCGTATACTGACAAGAAATTATTCCTTAAACTTGGTACATGTAAGATATCTTTGATGTGAATATTTTCTTGGCCTTCACTTGTGCATGTAGTAAGTCTCATATCTCCTTTGGCTATAGTTTGGGTAGTTTTGCCCTTCTCAGCTAGGTTGATTTCACTTTCATAATCTACCACATTTTCCATCAAAGTTAGGTTTGGGGTTAAATGTGCGGTGCATCCTGAATCTATACACCATATTTGTCTATCATTTCTCTTATCTGGTGAATCTTCAAATTCTTTTACATATGTTTCAAATGCTTGCTCATTAATTCCACTTTTCATAGTATCCACTAGGTTATTTGAATGTTCCCTACTGTATTTGTGATTTCTATCACCAGGAGTCCATTTCTTTTGGTATCCTTGTTTCTGTTTATCTCGAAACCAGCAATCATTAGCTAGATGTCCCTTTTTATTACAAACAAAACATCTTTTTGGCTGAAATTGTTGGACCTTTCTATTTTTAATTCTGTATGCTTTTTCATGCCCATTCTCAACCGATTGGTTTAATCTCATATTTCTTCTTGACTCCTCTTCTCTTAGAGTTTGTTGAATCTCTTCAATTGTTGCCTCTCTCTTTGATCGTAAGACAATAGCAATATTTTCATAGCTTGGATGTATGCCTCTGACAATATGAAATGAAAGTTCTCTTGAGGGAAATTGATGCCCTAATGATGAACTTCTAGCAGCAATATTTTTTGCCCGCGTTATATATTCATCTACAGTTTCATTAAATTTATTTCTAATGTCCTTTAATTCTATGCCTATTGTTTAGTTTTATTCTGAACATAGGTAGCAGAAGGCAGCGCGCGGCGGTGAAGGTTGAGCTACGTCATCGCTGACCAATGGGAGGCCGTCTGGCTGCGCCGCCAGAGGGAGCTCGCCACCTTCTAGAAGATTCTTACCACGTCGCCACTAGAGAACAATTGCCTTTCAGCTGCGGCTTTAATTCTTTTGTAAATTCTTTAAAATATTCATTGTAAAGAGAGTTAAAATAAATTCATTTGTAAAGCTTGGGATAATTGCCTGAACAAAGATAAGTACATTTGTTTCTTCAAGCTAGTATAAAACATTATATTCAATTAAGCCTAACGAGAACAAATTGTTTTGTAAACAATCATTCTGCTTTTCCTCCTTGCGTATTTGCCAAGTGGGAAACAAAGCACCTATATCAATAATTTTATCTTCCAAATTGTCTGTGTATGTTTTTCTAAGTGAGTCCCATACTTTCTTAGCATTTGTTTCTCCTATGAACATTCCAGCTTGTTCATTTGTCAACGTAGTGATGATTATCCCAAAAGCTTCATCATTTTTATCACTCCAAATCTCCCAAGAACTTTTGTCTTCCATATCAGGTTCTGGATAGGAAATTACACATTTAAATAATTTTCTTCCTCTCAGAACTGCGCCGATTTTCAACGCCCATATTTGATAATTATTTCCTGTTAATGGTTCAATTTTTGTTTGGGATAAAAAATTATATTCAGCCATTTTCGTCTTTTGAGCTAATATAAACAAACCAATATATAATTTAAAACAAATATATATTTTGAATTTATTTAAATATTGGGTAGCTTTTAAACATGCAATATATAGATATAATTTAACTTAATCTATATAAATACCTTTAATCTTCTTAGAAGTGCTTCAGTTTACCGATCAGAATAAACTTCTTGCTTAATCTTCAGATCAAATATTTTCGTTTTTGAGCTTTATATCAAATAAACCACGCTCTGCTACCAATTGTTGACTTTGCTTAGGATTATTAATTAAACATTATATTTATTGATTTACAAGAGAGAGCTATAATACAAAAGGGAAACTTATATTGAAACAAAGGAACTCTTCTTTTCTTGTTTTTTAGCGCCTATTTACCCGTGAGCTTACACACACTCTGTGGTAACAAATAATTAAAATATTTACAACAAAAATAAATATATAATCATTATAAATCTCTTCTTTATTCCTATTTATTTTTAGAGTATGTCTACATGAAGGGTAAAAGCCGATGCTAAAAGACGTTACGTTGTTAAATCTTCTTTTCTTGTTAAATTTTCTTTTCATTTTTCATTTTATTTTCTCTATTTAAAATAAAAACATATTATTCTAACATATAATTACTTTTATTACATTTTTCTCTCCTAAATAATTATCAACTTTTATCTTATATAATTAATTAAGATTTAGCTTGCTAATCTAATATAATTTCCTTTTTATATATAAAATATTACTATTATTAAAAGTTTTAAATATAGTTCTATCAATATATATATCCATGTTAACTTACTCTATAATATCAACTTAATTTAAATTGTATTTAAGATTTAAATTTTTATTTGATAAACTTTATTATTTACATTTCATATAAATTCATACGAGCTTGCTCTATGATGATAACTTAATTTAAGTTATATTTAAGATTTCAATTTTTAATAGACAAACTCTGTTATTTACATATCCAAAAGGTATAATTTATATCTTAAAGGAAAGATTAAAATATAAAAGTAATTATAATCACATAATACTCACAGAATTTTTTTCTCAGTGTTTTAGTCAGTTTAAAGATGTTTTTTATTAGTTATTCTTACAATTACTACAGACATGCATTAAACAATCTATAATTATTATTAAACAAATTATTAATTATTTTAACTAACATCTTTAGCAAATAATTTTTTAATAAAAAAACGTTTTAAAGAATAACAAACTAAAAAACTTTAAAAAAACTACAAACATTTTTGGGTTAGCACCCCTTCTATGTTCTCTAAACTCGCTAAAAATTGTCTAAATAGGAAATGTCAAACTTGCCCGAATTTCAAGAACCATGACACATTTCAAACACCTAGTTGTAAGATAGAAAACACTATTTATAAATTAACTTGCCAAACTTGTCAAATTTCATATATAGGACAAACTTGCAATCCTTTAAACATAAGAATAAATTTACATAGAAACCACTCCAAAAAAATCAATTGGTAACACACAACATGAAACAACACAATAAAATACATACCTTTAACAATTATA
Organism: Cordylochernes scorpioides; assembly: GCA_030710605.1. Taxonomy (NCBI): domain Eukaryota; kingdom Metazoa; phylum Arthropoda; class Arachnida; order Pseudoscorpiones; family Chernetidae; genus Cordylochernes; species Cordylochernes scorpioides. The sequence goes on along the minus strand of CP092886.1, from coordinate 88,235,013 downwards.
TGATAGAAATACTTGACATTTGTCAAGACAAAAAACAACGATTATTATTAGAAAACAATTACATTTATCAACACAACACTTTATACCCTTATGGACTTAACGACGAACTTAACCACACATACACACCACAACCATCTGAAATATCAATCTATGAAATTAGTAATAAATACAAAAAACATAACTCTAATAATAATTCAGTCAAAACCAGAGGTAAAACTACCAACAAATTAGGCTTCATAAACTTTAATAACTTATTAGACACAAACAAAATGTACACAAAAAATTTCATTGAAAATTTCAATAAAACATTATTCAAATTAAATAATAGCAAACTTATAAAACTTGTAGAACACTTTAAAATTCACAATCTTTCTAATAGATTAATAGATATCACAAACGACATCTTCAAATACAGAAAAATTAAACAAAAAAAATAACCAAATTAATATTATTATTAAATTCAATAACAAATTATTTGATCATTTCAAATTTAATTATATATTTAATGACCAATCTATTAACAGTTTATTTCCTATAAAAGGTTTACATTTTAAAACTACCTGGAAATATAACAAGAATATAGGCAGTATATTATGCAATTATAACCCGTTTATTAATAATCTAACAAATTTTAAAAAATCTAAATGTAATTGCCACAATGTTCTAGATGAATATAAATTTACAGGACATATTTTAACTAGCGATTATTCTTTTTTGGAACCAAAACTCCAAAACATTTTAAATAGAGGATATAAATATATACCTTAGATCAAACACAATTTCAATAATACAATTAAATCTATATTAAAAGACATCGATATATTCATTAATAAAACTAGTATAAAACACAGAATTCCTGAATTTACTTTCCTAGAATGGAAATATAAATTAAGTAAAGAAATAAAAAAACTATTATAACAACACACTAAAATACACAACACCTAATGATTCGGAAATTAATTCCTTAAAAGACACTTTTGAAAACTTACAAAAAGATTTTATCATATGTCCAATAGATAAATGTTCAAATAATTTATCTATTATATGTAAAAACTTATATCATCAACTTCTAAAAATGAAATTAATAACAATAGTAAATACACTTTCATAAGAACAACTGAAACTAAAATAAAAAAATATTTTAAAAATGTAGAAAATTCACTAAAAATTATTAATTACAACAAAAACACAAACATACCGAAATTTTATATTATTCCTAGATTACATAAAACACCAATCTCATTTAGAACAATCACATCAGGAATAAACTCAGTCATAAAAAACATAGATTTAAGACTAGCTTCAACACTTCAATTCTTTATAAATAAAATAACTAACAGACATGATTATAAATTCATAGATTCTAATAAAAAAATCAATAACTTCCTAACTAATATCCTACAAAAGATCAATACAGTTCATACATTTGATTTTGAAGATCTTTACTCTAACATACGTTTAGAAGACCTTAATAATAAAATACACAGCTTAATAAACGAATTCATTAATGATAAAACATTCCATATTCAAATAATTCACAACAAATACAAAACATTTAAATTAGATAAAAACACAGCAAAAACATTACTTGAAACCTCCTTAAACTTCAATTATATTAATTTTAAAAACAAAATAAATATTCAATCAAAAGTTGTTCCAATGGGAACTTCATCCAGTCCTCTACTAGCCAACTTATTACTTTTTTGGTATGAAAGAGAATTCTTTCTACAGAATGATGTAAATTGGCATATATTCCGCTATGTAGATGACATTATAATCTTGAATAACCCACAATTCAATAATGTCATTTACAAAATATACCCTTAATATTTAAAACTTAAAAATAATGAAAAGATAACTAATAACAAAAAAGTTAACTTTTTAGACAAATATAAACCTTGCAAACAAATCAGTTGGAACATATGACAAAATAAATTGTTATAATTTTAAAATTATTAAATTCTGTAATGTCAATTCCAACATATCATCAAATTGCTGCAAAGGCATATATTTTGGTCAATTTTTAAGATTTTATAGAATCATCAACATTAAAACAAACATTATTAAAGACATTAAAAATCTTAATAAATAGTATTTAAACAATGGGGTTTTAAATACAAAACAGTAAAGTTTTACAATAGGCTGTTGGAAAAAAAGAAGAATAGTAAATCAATGATCTTGAAATACTTTTAGACTGACAACACTGTAATATAAAAACTAGAACAAAGGAGTGTTGGTTTTGTTTACAAAATTAGTAATTGTAATGTAAATTGTTAAATGTTCTTTTCTATCTCTCTTTAAAAATAATAAATTTAAAATACTTTCATAAAAGGTAAAATCGCCTAATTCTTTAAAACCACTTCAGCTGTAAGTAAACTTGTTATTTGTTGTTTCATTGTCTGAACCATAAAAGATTCCCAACATGGTAGCAGAGCGTGGTTCTTTTTGAATCGCGGTAAAATATATATATATATAAAATATAAATAAAAATAAAAATGGCTGTCAGCGAAGATATCGCAAATATTGTGAGGCTTAAAAATCCTGAAAATTTTGATTTATGGAATTTTCAGATAAAAATTATTTTCAAAGCAAATGGCCTTCTAGATATTGTAAATGGAAAATCGTTGTTTGAAGACTTGAAAGATGAAACTGGAAAAGATAAATGGAGCCTTAAAGACGCCAAAGCACAAAAATACATAATGTTAACCATTGAAAAGAATATTTTAACACATATTCTAATTGCAAAACCTCAAAAGAAATGTATGAAAAACTAGTAGCCATTTAACAAAGAGAAGATGAGCAACTAAAATGCAAATTACTACAAGAATTTCATGATTCAAATTTGATAAAAATACAGATATGGCAACAAATATAAGCAGAATGCAAAATTGAGTATTCAAACTAAATAATGTAAAACAAGAAATTGAGGAAAGCTTTGTAATTTCTAAAATATTGAGCATTTTGCCAGACTACTTTAATTACTTTAGCACAGCATGGGACTCGACACCAAAAAGTGAGAAAACTTTAACAAATTTAATATCAAGACTATCACTTGAAAAAACTAAACAAAAAGTAAACCCTGAAGAGGGAATAGCCATGAGTGCTACTAAAGTAAAGCAGTGCTTTAACTGCAAAAAGAGCGGGCACTTAGCAAAATATTGTAGACTAAATAAAAAATGGTGTACCATCTGTAAAAATACAAATCATACTCAAGACCAATGCTTCTTTAAGAAATCACAAAATGATTTCCAGAAAAATATTTCTTGCCAAATTTGTAAAAGGACAAATCATAAAGAAAAGGTGTGCTTTTTTAGAAACAAAAATGAAGAAAAATTGTCCTTTTTTGCAGGAGAGACTTTAAAATGTAAAAATGAGGGATTGTTAGAATTCATTGTAGACAGTGGCTCAACAAGCCATATGATAAATAGTAAAAGGTTTTTACTAGATGAAGTAGATTGTAACTCAAAAATATCAATAGCAAAAAAGAAAGAAACTCTAATAGCAAAATCAGTTGGAAAAATTCAAGGAAAGAAATGTGATCTCAAAAAAGGAGGTGATGTTTGTACCAAACTTGACAAATAATTTACTATCGGTAAGTGCCATTACCAGAAATAAAGGCAAAGTCGTCTTTGAAGATGAAAAGGTATTTGTCGTAAAAAATGGAATAAAAGTTTTAGAAGGAGAAAAACAGGAAAATGGACTCTATACAATAAATATAGAAACAGAAAATCCCGAAATTGAAAAATCTCACCTAACAGCTACCCAAAATGAAGAAATGCTAAAATGGCACAGAAAAATGGGTCACATGAGTTTTTTAAGCTTAAAACAATTAAAATTATGGTAAATGGATTAAACATAGAAAAAATTAATCAAGATGAAATTTGTGAAACATGCATTAAAGCTAAACAGGTAAGAAAGCCATTCAATTCTATTAGAACAAAATTAAAAATGCCTTTAGAAATAATCCATACAGATGTATGTGGACCTTTAGATCCCACTACCCATGACAACAAAAACTATTTTCGAACATTTCTTGATGACTACACACATTTTTGTCATGTGTATTTGTTACAAAATAAATATGAAGTAAAAGGATATCTAAAAGAATTTATTACAGAAGCAGAAAACCAAATGAATCTAAAAGTTTCAAAAATAAGATGTGACAATGGCGGAGAATATGTAAATGAAGATATAAAATCCTGGTGCAAAGCTAAAGGAATCATTATGGATCTCACCATACCTCACTCACCTCAGCTAAACAGCAAAGCCAAAAGATTAAATATAACCCTGATGGAGAAAACTAGAGCTCTTTTGATTGGTTCTGGTGTAGAAAATACATGTGGGGAGAAGCTGTAAGGGTTTCAGCCTATTTGCTGAACCGAAGCCCTACTCAAGAATTAGAGAAAACCCCTGCAGAACTTTGGTTCAACAAAAGACCAAATTTGTCAAACTTACAACTTTTTGGTTGTGAAGCTTATGTCAAAACCCTAAAACACATAAAGAAATTGGAAGACAGAAGTAAAAAATATACCTTTATAGGTTATGCACCAAATGGTTATCGCCTTTGGGATGAACAAAGCAAACGAATATTTACAGCTAGAGATGTAATATTTTTAGATAAAGGATGTATAAATAAAGAAGAAAAAATACCTATTGTCGAACCAGAAGAAGAATCTGAAGATCAACTAGAATTAAATGAAGAACCAAGTCTACCAGAAGTCTCTGAAGACAAAGAAGATATCCCTACAAAACCAAGTACTTCAAAATATAATCTTAGACCAAGAAGTAGTTTACAAACACCATCAAGATATGAAGACTTCTATTTAGAGCAGGATGGAACAACAGAATGAGCTCTTCTAACTTATTCTGAAGCTATATCTGGTCCAAATCAAGAAAAATGGAAAAAGGCAATAAAAGAAGAACAAGAGTCTCTTGCCAAAAATGAAGTTTGGGAAATAGTAAAAGAAAATGAAGCGTCAAACAAGAAGATTATGACCTCTAAATGGCTCTTTAAAGTGAAAGAAGATGGTCGCTACAAAGCAAGACTAGTTGTAAGAGGCTTTGAACAAGAAGCAGGCATTGATTATGATGAGACATTCAGTCCAGTTATAAGCACTGTCTCTTTAAGGATATACTTTGCTCTAATGGCTAAGAGAAGGTTTGTTTTTAAAACATTTGACATAAAAACAGCTTTTCTATATGGGTTTTTGGATGAAGAAATATATGTTCAATTGCCAGAAGGTTATGAAGGGAATATATGTAGGTTAAGAAAGGCATTGTATGGTTTAAAGCAAGCCCCATTAAAATGGAATGAAAGATTAAAAACCTTTCTCAAATCCCAAGATTTCATAAAACTAAAATCAGAGCCATGTCTTTTTAAAATCAACAAAGGAAATATGTACCTTGCAATATATGTAGATGATGGTATCTTAATGGGAGATAATGAAGAAGAATTAAATAATATTTTAGAAAAACTATCCCAAGAGTTTGAAGTTAAAATAAACAATGATCCAAGAACTTTTTTTGGGAATAGATTTGTGTTTTGAGGAAAAAAATAAAATTTTACTTTCACAAGAAAATTATGCAAAATCAGTTCTTGAAATATATAATATGCAAAACTCAAAACCAGTACCCACTCCCATTACAGATGTAGTAAAAGAATTAGACAAAAACTTTGAAATATCAAATGATAACAAATTTCCCTACAGACAAGCAATTGGAAGCCTTTTATATTTGACAAACAAAACTAGACCAGACATGACCTTTGCCACAAATTTTGAAAGCAGGTCAATGCATGATCCTACAACTCAAGATATTATAAACATCAAAAGAACCCTAAGATATTTAAATCACACCACCAATTTAGGCATATCATATGATGGAGAGATGCCATTTGTTTTAAATGTGTATTGTGATTCTGACTTTGCTGGAGATATTAAAACTAGAAAAAGTACCACAGGATATGTAGTTTACTTATGTGGAGGTCCTATAAGTTGGTGCTCCAGAAAGCAACCTGTAATTGCCCTTTCAAGCACTGAAGCAGAGTTCATTGCTGCAGCAGATGCATGCAAAGAAGTGTCATACATAAGATCCCTATTAGAAGAATTAATTCCAGATAATTTTGATATAAATCTCTATGTTGATAACCAAAGCACTATAAAAATTATAAAATCAGGCCAATTCACCACTAAAACTAAACATATTGATGTCAAATATCATTTTGTGAATGATCAAGCTCAAAAGTTTAACCTGATATATTGTCCAACAGAACACCAAATTGCAGACATCCTAACAAAACCTCTAGCCAGACCAAAGTTTGACAAATTCAAATCCCTTCTTATGACAATCATTTAAAACAAAAGTCAAGTGAAAAAACTGTTGAATGTGATAAGATCACTGATTTAAGAGGGAATGTTGGAAAAAAAGAAGAATAGTAAATCAATGATCTTGAAATACTTTTAGACTGACAACACTGTAATATAAAAACTAGAACAAAGGAGTGTTGGTTTTGTTTACAAAATTAGTAATTGTAATGTAAATTGTTAAATGTTATTTTCTATCTCTCTTTGAAAATAATAAATTTAAAATACTTTCATAAAAGGTAAAATCGCCTAATTCTTTAAAACCAGTTCAGCTGTAAGTAAACTTGTTATTTGTTGTTTCATTGTCTGAACCATAAAAGATTCCCAACATAGGCTGTCAATACACAAATACCTAAGCAATAATAAATATAATTATAAATTTGAAATTTCAAACTTCTCCAATTAATCTAACCAACAACTTATATTCTACTCTCATACTAAAACAAATGATAGAATAACTGAATATATTTCCTATGACTTTAAATAAATTAATTATATGATAACGATTAGAAAGCATTATATTCATTCAATTTGATCTCCAGTTACTGTGGGAGGGAACTGGAAAACAAATATAAATGAATTTGAAGCATAACAAATGTTTTATTATTCAATTAATTTATAATTTTAATAAAAAAATGTAACTTATATCCATGGAAACAAAATTTTAATACATATTTTCACAATCTTTAAAATTTCTAATGATTCTTTTCTGACAGCTTTTCTAACTTCAAACAACTTTAAAAATAAGATTTCCTAGAAGAGGGAAGGTTACTTTTAGAACAAAGTTGGCGGGCCCCAAAGAGACACATGTTACTTGTCCACACATGTGCACTGTCTCTAGGGAGCAACAGACGCCACTTTGAATAAGTAAGTAAACAACCTCTTTCTATGTTATCTAATATTAATTTAATTATACAGTTTAATGGTCGAAGAGAAATCAATCCATAATGAAGTAAGGGTGAAATGGGATGTGGTATTTTCATCTGAAGAGCCCTGATATCACAGATTTCTCTTTCCGATAGATTTTCCAATCTCCTTTTGTGTAATGTCCTGGTCTACCATTAGGGTTCCAAAAAATAATTTCTAATAGGCAAAGATTTAAAATATGTTTATCTATCCTTAACTAGGCAAAAACATTATATCATATTATTCTTACTCTTAAAAAAAATAAAAAATCTAAAATTATATAGGAAAAAAGATTATATAAAAATATTACAAAAACAATCAATTAACTGAAAAATACTAACACCCTTTCAATTCTCTACCTGTTTGAAATAAAAGTGTATGGTTCTTTCTTTATCTCTTTCCTCTCTTTTACTAAAAATAAATATAGAATCATTATAAATCTCTTCTTTATTCCTATTTATTTTTAGAGTATGTCTACATGAAGGGTAAAAGCCGATGCTAAAAGACGTTACATTGTTAAATCTTCTTTTCTTGTTAAATTTTCTTTTTATTTTTCAAAATTTTTTTTTCTCTATTTAAAATAAAAACATATTATTCTAACATATAATTACTTTTATTATATTTTCTCTCCTAAATAAGATATAAATATAATACATATAAACAACTTTTTAATCATCTAACTTAAACACAGAAATAATTATCAACTTTTATCTTATATATATATATATATATGTACTAGCCGAATGACCCGGGCAACGCCCGGGTTTTACCCGATTAAATGCTTTTTTTCAAATACTATTCGTTACAATTATAAATTGGTGCCGTGGATGTCATTCTTGTGAAACGTCCTGCTCTAAACTTTGTGTCTGAGAAGCGATATTTTTAAAAAGAGATGATCTGGCTTTGTGTCTTCTGCTCAAATGAATGTTTTTCTGTTAAAATTCTGTTCCTGCATACTAAAAATGAACTGGCTTCACCCGTGGTCTCTGCTTTTTGGAATTTTTCCGGATATAATTTCGTATCTGATAATCAAATATGATACAGCAATATTTTCATAATCATTTTCAGACTAAAAAAAAAACAACTATTTTTGCCCAGAACCTGTCAATTTTAATTTTTCTTGGCTAAAAATGCGACAAATATCTCTTCCATATTTTTTTCTATGTCCTGTTAAAACACGTTTTACATGTACATTAGGTCAGTTGATATTACCTCCCATCTTCAACGCTACGGCGCTGCTTTCGAGCGAAAGAGCAAATTTGCAACTCGAATTTGCAAATAACTCGAAGAGTATTCGGGATAGAGACCTGAAATATTCCACATAAGTTTTTCCAGATTCTACTATACATACTGATAAAATTTCAGTCATATTAGTTACGTATTTTACGTATATTACGTAAAAGCATTCCATTCACAAAAGCAAACGATGACAGAATTGATGACCCTGATACTTGTATATTTTAATAATAATATAAATGAGTTTTGAAATTTGTAAAAAAAAAATACATCGGCCGGGAATCGAACTCTGGCCGCCCGCGTGGCAGGCGAGCATTCTACCTCTGAACCACCGATGCTTATAAAAAATGGCCAAATTTATTCCATTCACAAAAGCAAACGGTGACAGAATTGTTGATTGATTGTTGATTATGACTCTGATACTTATATATTTAATATGTGATGATTTAAGACCATGGAATTGTTGTAAATAATCCAGGTATCTACTACCACATATAGCATGTTTCACCACGTAACTGTATATAACTTGTTATTTACTGCAAATAGAAAGCCCCAAGTAACATCAATCTGTACCGCGTAAGAATCTAATAAAGTATAGCAACTGTACAGATAGAAGGAATGGAGAACAACAGGAGAAAATTAAGGCTAAAACTAATCAGACCTAAGTGATAATAATAAAGTAGGCCTATCGAGCCCAGTCCAATTTTTACGAGCTCGTGGCCCTCCTGGATGATGTAACTCCCCCCCCCCCCGTTTACGTCAGAAAAGGGCAGTGACCTGCCTGGACCCTGAAGCTATAAAAGGAGGCCCCAAGCCTCAGTCAGTTAGTTAGAGTGTCTTTGTTTCAGCCCCAATCCGCAGGGCGCTCCGATAGAGGTAAACCCTTTCCTACCCTATAGGAATGCCCTACCCGAATTCCTACCCGATTGAGGTAAACCCTTCTTGGAAATATATAGTTTTAAATATTGATATGGGAAAACGGCTCTAGATGGCGTGCATCGCGGGATGCGCCACCGAGTAAAGCCACAGAGTAAATCCACAGAGTACGTCCACGTGACTCTCTATACGACTATAAAAGTCGCGGCGAGAAAGAGGTCGGGGAGAGTGAGAGTGTGGAGATTAGGAGAGGATAGAGCATAGTCACGGGAGAAGAGAGGACAGGGCCTAGGCGCGCGGAGAGGAGAAGGAATCAGATCGGAGTTAGGTGTGTGACTGAAGGTGGATCAAGTGAAGCTAAAGTTTGAAGAAGTAAAGTTTAAAGAAGTGAAGCTAGAGTTTAAAGAAGTGAAGCTAGAGTTTAAAGAAGTGAAGTTAAAGATTAAAGAAGTGAAGCTAGAGTTTAAAGAAGTGAAGCTAAAGTTTAAATAAGTAAAGTTAAAGTTTAAAGAAGTGAAGCTAGAGTTTAAAGAAGTGAAGCTAAAGTTTGAAGAAGTAAAGTTTAAAGAAGTGAAGTGTGAGGAGTGTGGCGGTAGGTGAAGAAACTCAAGGAAGTTAAGGAACTCAAGGAAGATAAGGAGCTCATGGAGGTTAAAGATAAAGTCTTTAAGGAAGAGTTCAAGTCAAAGTAGAAGAAGTTAAGAATTGAATGTATATATGTAAATAAAACCTGTTACGAACAAGATTTGCAAATAAGAAAAAAGAAGTTATATTTTATGTCAATTTTGGTCTACTTTACATTTCCTCGAAGTGCGCGAACACGGCTGGTGAAACACGATTATTCTTTAATTTTTTAATATCATTTTTTTCTCTCTTTTCAACAATTCTGGTGAGCCGGACGTGATCTCACCCGTAGTTTTCGTGCAATTTGGGGGGATGGAAAGGCTAAAAAGAGAAAGAGCTCCCTTGAGGAATACTGTCACTCGCTTCACCAACGAAATAAAGTCAGAACTAGATCTGAAAGAAGTGGATATAATTTTGATAAGGGCCAAATTTGAAAGATTGGCCATTCTTAATGATAAACTGACGTCGATTTATGATAGAATAAAAGAAATCTTATTGGCTGATACGAGGTCCACAGAAGCTCACATTGCAAACCTCACCGAAGAAAGGGACTTGGAAAGACAGAAGGTTGAACAAGTTAGGACAAGAGCAGAAAAGGCAGAATCAGATATACCAAATATTGAACAAGAATATATCAATTTAAAGAGAGAAACTAATAAATTGGAGAGACAGGTTAAAACATTAATTGAAGAAAATTCCAAGACAAGAGAATCTTTGCTCCAACAAATTGAGCAAGATAAAAGGAAGATTGAAGATTTGCAATTTCGTCTTGAAGAAGAAGCACTAATTCGTATGGAAACCTCTGATTCTAGAGTGGCTCAACTTCAAGAAGAAACTTTTCAGAAAGATGAACAAATTGCCCAATTGGAATCACAGTTGGACCATTACCGAAAAGAAAGCACTACTCTCTTAGAAAGATTGAGAAGTTCGCAATGTGATTATAGTATTCTTCAGTATGACTTGGAAAAAGAGGCGAAATACATAGATGTTGAAAACCTTAAAGTGACCTTAAGAGGTTTAAAAAGGAATTTTTCTGAAACTCTGAAAAGGACTACATAGTTAAACTGGAAGAATTGGAGAACCAACCAAGGATCATCGAAATGGAAAAAATCAATGTGGATTCTAAGGTTGCTGATTTGCAAGAAGTAAATTTGAAGCAAGATGAAAATATATCTAAATTGGGTTCACAATTAGCGCAGCAGTATAAAGAAAATAATCCCCCTAAGATCCACACAATGGCGAATCAAGTGTTATTTGTTAGAAGGACCAAATTACCGTGTTTATTTTGTGACAAAGATAATCATCTTAGCCAGAACTGTTTTAAGGCAGCCAAGATGTTGGCATCAGACAGATTGAAAAAGGCACGGGATGCGAAGGTATATGTTTTAAATGCTTGAGAAGGAATCATTTGAAGAGGAATTGTCGATCTGTTGTGAGATGCAAGTGTTGTCAAGGACCTCATTTTGAGATATTGTGCAGAGGAGCCTCACATAGGCAGAAAAAAATTAATTGGAGGTCAGCTAGTAGATCTCACAATAGTTCAGTAGAGCAGAATAAGGGGAAGAATGGGCCTGTAACAGCAATTGCGAATCGGATATTATTTGTTAGAAGAACCAACTTGCCGTGTTTGTTTTGTGGGAAGGATAACCATCTTAGCCAAACTGTTTTAAGGCAGCCAAAATGTTGGAATCGGACAGATTAAAAAAGGTACGGGATTCGAAGGTGTGCTTTAAATGCTTGAGAAAGAATCATTTGAGGAGGGATTGTCTATCTTTTGTAAGTGCAAGCGTTGCCAAGGACCTCATTTTCAGATAATGTGCAGAGGAACCTCACATGGTCAGGGAAATTTAAATTGGAGGTCAGATAACAGATCTCACAATAGTTCCAAGGTGAAAGCAGATGAAGAACCCTGTCCAGACAGTTCCAAAGTGAAAACAGAGACAAGTGCTCAAATGGTTATGGCCTTACTCGCAACCCAACAGAAAGTGACATCCTTATGGGAGTCTATTGCCGATATGGTTGATTTGAGATTTGTACCGGGTGCACACAGCCCTGCTGACCTGCCCTCGAGAGGTTGCTACGCACCACAATTCATTTTGTCTAAATGGTGGGAGGGACACCAGTGGTTTAGAGAGTCTGAGGACAGGTGGCCAAAACAAAAGCCGACTCCAAAAGAGGGCAAGTTTTAGAGGAGAAAAGGGGAACGGTGGTGCAGGGTACTGTTGTATAAAATGGGATTTATTGTTTTTTTTTTTTTGTATTCCCATACAGAAAGGTGGGAGTATGTTGGAAATATATAGTTTTAAATTTTGATTCGGGAAAACGGCTCTAGATGGCGTGCATCGCGGGATGCGCCACCGAGTAAAGCCACAGAGTAAATCCACACAGTCCGTCCACGTGACCCTCTATACGACTATAGAAGTCGCGGCGAGAAAGAGGTCGGGGAGAGTGAGAGTGTGGAGATTAGGAGAGGATAGGGCATAGTCACGGGAGAAGAGAGGACAGGGCATAGGCGCGCGGAGAGGAGAAGGAATCAGATCGGAGTTAGGTGTGTGACTGAAGGTGGATCAAGTGAAGCTAAAGTTTGAAGAAGTAAAGTTTAAAGAAGTGAAGCTAGAGTTTAAAGAAGTGAAGCTAGAGTTTAAAGAAATGAAGTTAAAGTTTAAAGAAGTGAAGCTAGAGTTTAAAGAAGTGAAGTTAAAGTTTAAAGAAGTGAAGCTAGAGTTTAAAGAAGTGAAGCTAAAGTTTAAATAAGTAAAGTTAAAGTTTAAAGAAGTGAAGCTAGAGTTTAAAGAAGTGAAGCTAAAGTTTGAAGAAGTAAAGTTTAAAGAAGTGAAGTGTGAGGAGTGAGGCGGTAGGTGAAGAAACTCAAGGAAGGAACTCAAGGAAGATAAGGAGCTCAAGGAGGTTAAAGATAAAGTCTTTAAAGAAGAGTTAAAGTCAAAGTAGAAGAAGTTAAGAATTGAATGTATATATGTAAATAAAACCTGTTACGAACAAGATTTGCAAATAAGTAAAAAGAAGTTATATTTTATGTCAATTTTGGTCTACTTTACATTTCCTCGAATTGCGCGAACACGGCTGGTGAAACACGATTTTTTTTCAATTTTTTTACTTTTATTTTTTTCTTTCTTTTCAACAAATCTCCTCGTCCCATTCCTTCTTGACGTTCAGACGCTTCTTAGTGGAATCTCTGTTTGTTTATTTCACCTTTGGCCCAGCTGTGTCGCCTTCCACCAACGACTGCACGGTAGAGTTGACATCGAGGTTCGTCTAGCATCAGGTAACACTGGTCCCAGAGGTCCCATGATATCACAGACTCCCCCGTCCGAAGAGTCGACAGGATTGTGGACGCCAAGGTACAAGTAAGCAAGTAGACCACTGTCTGTACAGAAAGATGGAACAGAAAAAAGAGGAGGATTCAAAGGAGCCCATGGAGTCCGATCCAGCTGTCCGCGGCGACCGGACTATCGCGAGATGTGGAGCTACCGCGCTACGATGGTTCCTACAAGGCGCAGAGCTTCTTCACCAACTACGACGCCCAAGCAGATCGGGCCCAACTACAATACACCGAAAGACTGAGAAAGCCACTAAACCTCCTGCAAGCACCTCTCCGAGTTACCAACACGCGAGCGTATGTTACTTGCTCCCCCGACCATCTCTAAACCACGAGCCCAGCGCAAGCAGTGAACTCTAACTGTCCCAGAGGTACTCCAACCATGGCACCAGACCAGGCCTGTCCCGACACGCAAGACAGCACAACAGTAGGTTCCTCCTCACATAATTTTCGTTGAACAATTGCTCGTTCGAGCTGAACTGTCCAATAATGTACATCTACCTCTACTACTTGATATAGGAGCATCTATCGATATAATTAGTCTGAATACTTTAAAAATAATAGAAACCAGTTTGCAAAATGAAATAACTGTCCACCCATTTAACTTAACTATTAACGCCATAGCTAACAATATTTTCACCATAGGTTATATATTTTTAACTTAAAAATAGGTAACATAACGCAGAACCTAAATTTCCATATCATAGATAGACCCTTGCCTTTTGGCATATTATCCCTTAACTCCATAAAAGATTTCTACTGATTATAAACTGTCCTCAGCTACTCCTGTATCAAAATAATGTACCCTACAAACTACATTGTACAAATTCACCTTGTGCAAGCAACACGTGTCCCATGGATAGGTTAATACAACTGTCCCATTTACTAAAACTTCCCCTCCTGGAACGGGTTGCTCACACGTGGTGAACTCCAACGCTCTTATTTGGCCTCATTGTAATGTTCCTGATCCTATTTTCAACGCCTCTATGTCCTCCTCTTGCATAGCTTTGGACACAAGTAACCTAGGTCACTGTCCCTATAATTTACACAAGGTACAGCATCAATTTGCACCCGTTTTCGCCGCCAATAACTACGACGCCCCTAGGGTTAAAATACCTCTCGTAAAAATCAATACTACTTCGGACAAGGTAATTGTCTTACGTCCTTATCGAGTACCCCTAAATTACCAACTTGAAATACAAACACAAATCGAACAAACTTACAACCTCTGTATCTCCCTATGCCAATCCCATCACGCTTGTCACCAAGCGTGACAAATCAAAACGCTTTTTTGCTGACTATCGTAGGATTAATGAAATCATTGCACCAGACGTCCATCCTCTCCCCTTGATAGAGAATATACTCGACAAACTCTCGCGCGCCAAGTATTTCTCCTCAGCCGACATATCTTCTGCCTACTGGCAGGTCGAAATAGATCCCAGTTCCCGTCACCTTTTAGCTTTCGTGACCTTAGACGGGCAATACGAATTTGGTAGGCTTCCTTTTGAGATGCGCAACTCACCACAGATTTTTGAACGCGCAATAAGCCAAATATTCTAAAAATAAAAGTTAAACTTCATAGCCCACTATTTCAATGATTTCATTATCTTTTCGGATACCTTATAGAAGAGCATATTCAACACTTAGAACAATTCCTGGAGATCTGCCAACAGGAAAATATTAAACTAAACTATTAAAAATGTGAAATTTTGAAGACATCAATAGAATTTCTAGGATACACCGTTAAGAACGGAACCTACACACCGCAGACTCGTAACCTCGATATTATTAACGCTATCAGACCTCCCTTCAACCAAAAAACGTTACAGTCCTTTTTAGGAGCCTTTTTTGAGTTAAGGTGACATTGCCTCATCCTGAAAATAACTAACCCCTCAACCTTTTCTAAGCCCATCACGAAGAGATCATGATTGACCCATCCAATCATTTATATTTTTACCTATCATTATTATATGTTCTCTTTTAAATATTTTATTCCTATTTTTATTTTTACTTGAATGATTAGTTAGTTGTTTATACTTTATTATCTCTTATGGATATACAGAAATCAACCCCATGTTATATACCAACTCATTTCAATTAATTTTTAAAAATTACTTCCTTAATAACAGTCTTCCTATTCCGCTCTCTTAAATCCCTCCATATAAACCCTCTCACATCCGGGGCCATCTGTTATGATTTAAGACCATGGAATTGTTGTAAATAATCCAGATATCTACTACCACAAATAGCATGTTTCACCATCTAACTGTATAACTTGTTATTTACTGCAAATAGAAAGCCTCAAGTAACATCAATCTGTACCGCGTAAGAATCTAATAAAGTATAGCAACTGTACAGATCGAAGGAATGGAGAATAACAGGAGAAAATTAAGGCTAAAACTAATCAGACCTAAGTGAGAATAAGAAAGTAGGCCTATCGAGCCCAGTCCAATTTTTACGAGGTCGTGGCCCTACTGGATGATGTAACTCCCCCCCCCCCCGTTTACGTCAGAAAAGGGCAGTGACCTGCCTGGACCCTGAAGCTATAAAAGGAGGTCCCAAGCCTCAGTTAGTTAGAGAGTCTTTGTTTCAGCCCCAGTCCCTAGGCCGCTCCTATAGAGGTAAACCCTTTCCTACCAGAAATATCCTCGTCCCATTCCTTCTTGACGTTCAGACGCTTCTTAGTGGAATCTCTGTTTGTTTAT
This sequence comes from Cordylochernes scorpioides, assembly GCA_030710605.1. Lineage (NCBI taxonomy): Eukaryota > Metazoa > Arthropoda > Arachnida > Pseudoscorpiones > Chernetidae > Cordylochernes > Cordylochernes scorpioides. The sequence goes on along the minus strand of CP092886.1, from coordinate 88,218,967 downwards.
TTCACCTTTGGCCCAGCTGTGTCGACTTCCATCACGACTGCACGGTAGAGGTGACATCAAGGTTCGTCTAGCATCAGGTAACACTGGTCCCAGAGGTCCCAAGATATCACATATATTATAATTTATTTCAAAGATCATAGTCTTTTGTGAGTTAAATATTTATTTTTGACTCGTGCTTTAGATGTTGTACAAAATTTGGAATATCGCGTGAGAACGCCCTTTGCGCCTTAGAATAATTTTTAACGCCTTGCCAAATGTTCTAATTTTGTTTGCTCCAGACGAGGACAAAAGCTTTTTGTCGAAACGTCTAGGTAATAAAAATATTTACTGGCGCCGTAGTATCTTTATTTTCAAGAAATATGAATGCCGGCCAGGCAGCCTCTATCTTTACGATATTGTTTTCTGTTGGCTCTTATATTCCAACATATTGTTAAGACTCTTCTCAGCCGTCGATGTTTAGGTGCAAGGTTTCTAAGAAAACAATGTGGGTTCGTTTTGGATACAGCTTAGTACCATAAATTTATTCACAGAGCTTTAAAAAGGATATTAATAACTAGACATAGTAGATGAACTTGCCTTGAATGTCCGTCCCGGGGAGGTTCCTCCCCGTCCTTCTTTGCACCGTCCTCCTCTTTTTGATCCACACGGTCCTGGAGCCCACTTCCCGTCGCCAACTTGCCGAGTCTGTCGTCACCGCCGTTCTCCTTGCTGCAGGTCCCGATGTCTCTAAACAGACTTCTCCCCCCAGACTGCCATGTCCTCTCGGCGCACAGACCCCCGGCAGGCCGGCCTCTATCTCGGCTCCTTTCTTCACGACGACACCAGCTGGACTCTCCGTCTGCCGCCCCCTCCTCCGGAATTTTGTCAATCCACACTTCCTTGTGGAGGGGCCCCTGAATAACTCCTTCTCTGAGTTTGCCCACTTCTTCTCTTCCTCTTTTTGCTGCACCGCTTCACTGCCCCCTTCTCAATCCTTTCCGTCCCGAAAAGGACTGATTTCACCAGCGGCACTGATCGGCGGTCTTTTGATCTCCCTGATGTCTCTGGCCACATGAAGGTCGTCAGCATCCCGGAAGCGTAGCGGTAGGATTAGCGGCAACCCTTGTTTGCAGAACCACATCTCAACTTGGGCTTTCTTTCCACTCTCAATCAGTGACGACGCCATTGATTGGTCTCGCTGTCTAGCACCGGGCGGTGGCTCTCCACACGATGGCGGCCATATTTCACTACCTAAGATGCTTTCATCTGATTATTTGAATTCTCCTTGTGAACACTCTGTAGCCGCGATGTACATTTCCAAAGGGTTGTGATCTTTTGTATTGCGCTTTCGCCGCTTCCTTTCACGACGGGGCCGTAGATCGCCAATCTTTACAGTGGATTCGCTCACTTGATCCACGCTGTCCATATCGTGGCCTCCCAGCACGCGTTCGTCCAAGTTAAACTCCCATAGGTGGTCGGGAAAGTTCCTTTCTTCTCTCGGTGTCCCATTCTCTTGCTCTAGAGGCTCTCTCTTTCCAAACCCTTCAAACCTGGGCCTCTTCGTGCCGACCCTGCACAGGACTGTGAATTTCTTAAACCTTCTGGAAGTGTCGGACCCCGTGGCAGTCTCAACGTCGGTAGAACTTTTCCTAGGCGGTGGCTGTTGAATCTGTACCTCGTCGGGCGAAGGAACGGAGATGATAGGTATACATTCTTGGCACATATTTTCAGCTTGTATTGCAGACGAGGGCGAGGACACATTGCGCGCAACTACCGCGTCACAGACATTGTCGTCGGACTTCCACAGAGCGTCCAATGCTCTATCCCGTTCAGTCGGGTCGCCTGCTAATATTCGGGGTGCTTCGACCATCTAGCCTTGTCGCACTTCCACGGAGCATCCAGTTCCGTCCCGTCCAGTTGGATCGCCGCTTTAGTTCCTGACAGTCTGGCACTATCGTAGAATTCAGCCACGAGGTCACATTGCAGCTCGCCAAGATCGTTGTTGTTTTCCCGAAGTATTTTAGAAATAATCCCAGAGGTTGAATTTCCGCACTGTATTTCACCTGGAAGACACTCTCCTTCCGTCCACTTGATTTGGTTCAAAACACTCGTGCCACAGCCGTTGTCGAAGGCGATCAACTCGCCCTCCTTCGCTACACAACCAGTCTAGATCATTTCTTGCTGTCGGCACTCTTCGAACTTCTAGATCACTGGAGAATCTTCTAGCCTAGATTCTGGCAGTCCACTTACGACGTCTCCCGACGTGATGGTCTTTGTTGTGATGGTCTTGTCAGGATCTTCATCACCTGGAATCGTCTTTTGTCCCCTCAGACATTGAGTACGTGGGCTATTGGTTGCTGTGATTGTTTTTGAAAAGCCATCAGGATTTTCTGGTGGTAGTACATTGACCTTAACTTCACAAGACATGGGTGTGGCGGAACGTTTGACATTCCGATTATGCTCGAGTCGGCTCAATCGAGATTCCATCCCTTCTTCAAACGATCTAACGTCTTCTCCGAGCTCATATACTTTATGGTTTATCAGACTGAGCAATTTCTTGAATTTTTGAATTGCGAGGTCGGTTAGTTCTTCCATCTCGCGAACTAAGCTGTATCCCACTTCTGACACCAAATGTTACGACTCTTCTCAGCCGTCGATGTTTGTGTGCACGGTTTCTGAGAAAAAAATGTGAGTTCGTTTTGGATACAGCTTAGTACTATAAATTTATTCCCAGAGCTTTAAAAAGGATATTAATAACTAAACATTGTAGATGAACTTGCCTTCAATGTCCGCCCCGGGTAGGTTCCTCCCCGCCCTTCTTTGCACCGTCCTCCTCTTGTTGATCCACACGGTCCCGGAGCCCACTTCCCGTCGCCAACTTGCCCCGTCTGTCGTCACCGCCGTTCTCCTTGCTGCAGGTCCCGATGTCACCAGACAGACTTCTCCCACCAGACTGCCATGTCTTCTCGGCACACAAACCCCCGGCAGGCCGGCCGCCATCTCGGCTCCTTTCTTCACGACGACACCAGTTGGACTCTCCGTCTGCCGCCCTCTCCTACGGAATTTTGTCAATCCACACTACCTTGTGGAGGGGCCCCTGCATACCTTCTTCTCTGGCTTTGCCCACATCTTCTCTTCCTCTTTTTTTGCTGCACCGCTTCAATATTATTTCTTGTCCCCTTCGGGTCCTTCTAATTCCAGTTACGTGTATTTCTCTGGGATCATTACAACACTGAGATAAATTGCTGACTTTGAAGGATATGTCCGTTCGAGAACCCGTAGAAAGGTACATAGTGATCCAATCATTTCCTGGTATACAGTTTTATTTACTGGCTTTGAGTTCAAATACTAATCCAAATTTTGATTTTTATCTCCGGGTGTTGCACACGTTTGTATTCTTCTAGTCTAAATCTCCGAAGAATTGCATCGATACAATGAGTCTGAGATGGATAAAATTAATCTTCTACTTTTTTTTTATTTCAATTCCAATAAATGGGTCGCTACCTTTCTTTTCCGTTAGAGTAACATATTTTTCAATTTCTGAATAAGGTTATCGTTAATTATTTTACTGGTTCCAGCGAGCGTCAACATACGAGTATAGACGCAGTATTGCACACTCTTCTCATATCTGGAGTTTATAGACACATGAATCATATTTATAATCATTATTAACTGGTATAATTTTTGTTATCCTTTTTTTCCCAAACATTTTCCTGATTGTGGTAGACCATACAAGCCTTTTTCCAAATTTCACACTTTGTTTTCTTCACCTTTTTGCAAAAAACCATCTGGTTGTCTCATGTTTACTGTCTCTTATAACTTACCATAGAGATAAGAACACAGTCTTCACTTCATAAGTAGTTCAATAGTAACCCTGGCAACGCAACAGAATTTAATCATGAAGTATGAATAAATTTTATGGCGTTGCGAGAGCTACAATTGTTCGCAAGATTTCCTTTTTGAGTACAGGTGATAAAGATTCATTATAGTCTACACCATATCTTTGATTGTATCCAACAGTAACATGTCTGGCCTTTTGTTTATATATGCCATTATTGGATGTTTTCTTCGTAATGTAGAACCATTTACAGTTGATAAATTTCATACCATTTTCCCTTGGTACTAGCGTCTATACTTTATGCTTCTCTATCTCCCCTTGCTCTTCTTCCATTACTTTGAGCCATTCATTTCATTTTCCACTATCCATCGCTTCTTTAAAATTCTCCAGAATATAATGATCTATTTCCATAATTAAATTCGCCTCATTCCTATCTTTTATTCTTTGCGAGCGTCGAGCTCCTTCATCAATAAATTTCCGTTCATGTACTTCAAGTCTTGATTTGTGCTGTTCCCTCTAAGACGCTTTATTGTGTCTCCATTCTCTCATCCTCTTTTTACGCATCTTTCCTCTACATGTTCGGTTTGTGTTGAGTCAGTTTCACAATCACCACCTAGACCTTGTGACAGGATTGTCTTCCTTTATGATAAGAAAGTCTTCAGCAACGATTTCTCAACAATTTCCTTTATAGGTCAAATTATCACAATTAATATCTTCCATAAAATCATTTGCATAATCGATTCTTCTCTTATCTTCACTAAATTTTACCGATCTGACTTCGTGAATTCTCTTTGTCATTATATCATATATTCGGTAAGCCTTTCTTTAATTGGAATAGCCATTAATATTCCCTTTCTACTTTTGGGCGAAAACTTGTTTCTTCTTGTTTTGCTCTCAAACCAATGTGTAAAACATTCAAATATTCTAATGTGTTTGACCGATGGCTTCCTGCCTTTCCAGCTCTACATAGGCGTATGGTGCTTGAGATGAAACTATGGAGAGTGCAATTTTTAATATATAGCTGTATAAATTGCTTCTATCCAAAATTTCATGGGTATTTTTAAATCAATTAGTAAGTTCTCGTTGCATTTATAAGAGCCCTATTCACTCTCTCTGCGACTCCATTACTTTGCGGTGATTATGTGGTGGTAAATTGACGATGGATCCTGTTTCTCTTGAAAATTCCTTCATATCTATAGTTATAAAATTCAGTTCCATTGTCGGTTCTTACATCTATTATTCTAAGACTTAATTCGTGTGTTTTCGGCTCTCTTGCTTCAAATTGTTCAAATCTTTCAATGGTTTCATTTTTTATCTCAGGAAATATACAAAGATTCTTCTACTGAGTCCTGTACTATAACAAGAAAATGCTCAAATCCTCCTAAAGGTTGGAAGGCATTGATCCGTATAAATCCATATGAATCAACTACAGGGGCTTAAATTTACCGCAATATTATATAGCATCTGAACCAGCTTTCCCATCATGCATGCTTCACATTCTGGTAACCTTTCGAATTTTAGATCCAACCTTCTTACAATATGTCCTTGGATAATTTCTTTTCATGTATTCTTCATTCAAATGGTTTAATCTTTAATTTTCTAAACTTTTATTGCTATTTTTATTTGAAAAATGTTTATTTATAACCATGACGTTTGCATTTTTTCCTGTTGGTACATTTCTTAGTTTTGTTTCCATCATAAACATTCTATCTTTAATGTATGCCTCAACACAAATAAATCCATTCCCATTGATTATAATTTTTTGCTCCATCCTTATTGAAAATAACTCAATTTACCTTTTTGACTAATCGGTATATTGACAAGAATTTACTCCTCAAATATGGTACATTTAAGATATCTTTGATGTGTGCAAATATTTTCTTGGCCTTTACTTGTGCATGTTGTAAGTCTCATATCTCCTTTGGCTATGGCTTCATTAGCTTTGCTCTTCTCAGCTAGCTTGATTTCACTTTCGTAATGTCACATTTTCCATCCAAGTTAGGTTTGGGGTTAAATATGCGGTGCATCCTGAATCTATACACCATATTTTTCTATCATTTCTCTCATCTGGAGAATCTTCGAATTATTTTATATATGTTTCAAATGCTTGCTCTTTATTTCCACTTTTCACAGTATCCACTAGGTTATTAAAATGTTCTCTACTGTATTTGTGATTTCTAAAATCAGGAGTCCATTTCTTTTGATATCCTTGTTTCGGGTTATCTCGAACTAGTAATCCTTAGCTAGATGTCCTTTTTCATTTTACAAATAGAACATTAGCGTTTGTTGAATCTCTGCAATTGTTGCTTTCCTCTTAGATCTCTTAGATATTTTCATACTTTGGATGTGTGCCTCTGAGAATATGAAACGAAAGTTATCTTGAGGGAAATTGATGCCCGAATGACGAACTTCTTGCAGCAATATTTTTGCCCTCGTTATATATTCGTCTACTGTTTCATTACACAGGTCAACAAAATTTTAAAAGGTTTTTGATGTTTGAGCATTTAAAATGCTTTTTGGGTAATCCAATGGCGCTGATTCCGGATCTGCTCTTAGTTCTTCTGTATGTCATTAAAATCTATAGACCATGAAGTGTATTTCACCAAAATAATATTTTCATAAAGAAAACTGCCAAATCATCATGATTGCTTCATAATTATTACAATCATCACATCTCAAAGTTATTCTAAAACATAAGTCATTAACTTCATAAGAGAGAGAGAGAGAAAATACAATTTTAACAATTAAAATAAATAAATCAGTTCCAAACATTATACCACCACTTCTAATTTGAAATTGTCAAAAATTAAATAAGTATTTATATATATATATATATATAAATTTTTAGTGAAAATATATTTTATTCACACATATTAAATTTAATAAAAATTATTATTCCAAGTATTATTCATTTAAAAGCTATGCCATCAACTTAATGAAAATAAAATTTTGACACATTAATAAATTCACTTCCAGACATGGTTTCCAAAAGATTTTGCAAAAACGACCCAAATATTGTCTGTTATATATGTGGCGAATATACTGTAAAAGCGCAAAGAAATGCAATAACAGACATTGTAAAGCGGGCGTATTTCGCATATTTTGGTATAAAATTAGGAGACCAGGACAAGACATGGGCTCCGCATAAGGTATTCAAAACGTGTGTCGAAACACTGCGCCAGTGGACAAAGGGTGAAAGGCAACTGACATTTGGGATCCCTATGGTTTGGCGAGTGCCAAAAAATCATGGCAATGATTGTTACTTTTGCGTACAAGACTTGAAACACTTCAATAGGAATGGTAAGAAAAATCTGATATACAAAGACCTATACTCAGCTAGACTTCCAATATCACACAGCCCAAATTAGTCCCCTCCCAGTTTTTTCATCCAGTGCTAATAATCCTCTTTATGATGAATCAGAAGACACCACACAAAAAGATATCGAACTGGATTATTCTAATAGTGAAAACAATGGTGAAAAAGAATGTCCAAAACGTTTTTCAGAACCAAAACTGAATGATTCGACACATGACCTGAGACTTTAAAATCAAGATGCGGAACTGCTTGCATCAAGAATAAAATAAATGAGCCAACTCGAATAAGATGTCAATGTAACATTTTATCGGACAAGAGAAAGTTCGTTCCTTCCTTTCTATCAGCAGGATGCAAATCTGGTTTACTGCAATAATGTAAAAGGCTTACTAGGCCTTTTAAAACTAGACGAATACCGTCCTGAAGATTGGCGTCTATTTGTCGATGGTTCCGTGCGTAGCCTCAATGTGTTTTACTTCATAAGGGAAATAAATATGCATCTATTCCAATAGCGTATACAACAAAGGTGTTGGAGAATGTTGAAAATATAAAACCCATATTGAATAAAATCAAATACATTGAGCATAATTGGTTTATTTGCGTTGATTTAAAATGGTTAACCTTTCACTGGAATTTAAAAGCGGATACACCAAGTATCCTTGTTTTTTTTTTATTTTTGCATGTGGGATAGCAGGGCACATCAAATAGATTGGAAAACAAACAAATGGCCTCTTCGAGATGAACTTACAGTAGGAAAAGCTAATGTGATTAGCAAACCTTTGGTGTCTCGGGAAAAATCATTCTACCACAATTACATATAAAGCTAGGTTTATGCAAGCAGTTTGTAAAGGCTCTAGATAAAGATGGAGAATGCTTAAAATATATATGTCTTTCTTTTTAGATATTAGTCTAGAAAAGATAAAAGCAGGAGTTTTTGACGGACCTCAAATAAAGAGGCTTTTGAATGACAAAATTTCTAATAACCATGAATGGAATTGAAGTAGCAGCATGGTCAGGCTTTAAGGCTGTAGTACATGGATATATATTTGGTAATAAAAGAGACGATAATTACAAAGAGCTTGTCCAAAATATGCTTAAAAGCTATGAAGCTTTGGGCGTAAATATGAGTATTATGGTTCACTACTTGCATAGTCACCTGGACGAATTCCCTGATAATCTCGGTGCATATAGTGATGAACAAGGCGAGCGATTCCATCAAGACATGAAAGTAATGGACAAGAGATATCAAGGTGTCTGGAACTGCCACATGATGGCAGATTACTGCTGGAATCTGTCCCGCAACCTGCCGGAATACACTCATAAGAGAAAATCAAAAAGGTTGAAATTCATGAAGGATTGACTGTAGCATTTTACATTTTTTGTATAGATTCGTTTTTTTATACTACAGTAAATAAAGTATCTTATGGTATGACGTTCTCAGTTTTTATTTGAGTTCAATGTATTTTTCATACCGCTTATATGGACTGATGTATCACATTGGGGCCTAAATATGTATATGTTATATCTCTAAAAATTGAGGAGATACATAAAAACTAACATTATGTTCGTGATCAACACCTCAAATTGAGTCAGAAACTGATGAATTATGAAAAATATATTTTTCAGAGTAGACCAGTGTTATCTTTCATTTTAATGCTCTTTAATTCTAAGCCTATATCAATGATTTTATCTTCTAAATTGCCTGTGCACACGTTTTATTCAGTGAGTCGCAGACTTTCTTCGCATTTGTTTCTCCAATGAATTTTACCGTTTGTTCATTTGTTAACGCCGTGATGATTATCCTAAAATCATCATCATTTTTCTCACTATAAATCTCCCAAGAACCTTTCTTCCATATCAGGTTCTGGATCGTGAATTGTATGTTTAAATAATTTTTTTCCTCTCAGAACTGCGCCGATCTTCAACGCCCAAATTTGATAATTAGTTCCTGTTAATAGTTAAATTTTCGTTTGGGATGAAAAATTATAATCAGACATTTTAGCCTTTTTTGAACTAATATATAAAACCAAACCAATATAATTTAAATACAATTATACACTTTAAAATCATTTAAATCTTGGGTAGAATCTATACATGCAGAATATATAGATATAATTTAAATTAATTCATATAAATACCTTGAATATTTTCAGAAGCGCTTCAGTTTACCGATTAGAATAAACTTCTTGTTTAATCGTCTGATTAAATAGTTTTCGCTTTCGTTTGAGATTTATATCAAGCACGCTCAACAATTGCAATCGTCAAACGCAATTGTAGACATTTTTAAAGATACTGATTCGAAGAAGATTGGATCAAACATTATCTCTATTGATTTAAAAGAGAGAAATAATTTAAAAGAATAACTTATTAGAATAGTAAACAAAGAGAAACTTATCTTCTTACGATTACCGCTTTTTTTGTGTGTGTGTGTGATCTTACACACATACCCTGTGAGAACAATTAATTAAATAAACTGAAATACATTACAACAGAGCTTTTTGATTGTAAAAAAAAATAAAATAAAAAAGCAATTTGGTGAAAATAAATAAATAAGGTAAAATTTGAAGACAAAAAATCTACTATTGGAAAGTTGAATAAATTAAAAAAATAAATATTGTTGCGGATGTATGTAAGTTTTTCTTTTTTAGCTATTTTTAATGTAAAGGAAATAAATAATCAAGAATGTGTCTCGTTAGTTTTTTATTTTTAACCAACGTCTGCCATTTTACAAAGTCCTCGTGTAAACAATGCTAAGTGATGATGATTATTGGAATAAAGTTCTATGAAAAGTTAAATATGATAATAATAATTTTGAGATGTTTACAGCACGTATCATTTACCCCCGCTTTGATGCATTTATTCACGGAGAATAAATGACTTTAATTGAGAGATGTGAGCCTTTATAGGATCTCCTGTGGGATTTCTTGGTGGGTTGTCTTGATCCGTTTTAGAGAGTTCGTAAGTCACTTTAGACAATCTTCTCAAAACTTGGAATGGTCCTTCGTATTTGGGAGCTGTTTTAATTAGCTTCGGATCATTGTAGGGAATTCTTTTAAGAACGAGATCTCCAACTTTAAATTCAATGTCGGGATGTCTTGAATCATGTCTTCTTTTAGAAATCTCACGATGATGTTGAGTTCTTTTTACAGCCAGTTTTCTAGCATCTTCTACCGAGGTTGAGGGGTTAGATGATTTGGTCAGTCGACATGTCTTGCATGATCTCACATAAGATTTAATTTCCTGTACCATGTCCGACCACCAAAATAAAGGAACTATTAATTTGACTGTCTTGTTCATGGATGGGTGACTCATGTTATCATGATATTCCTTCAGAACATGTTCTTTAAAAGAAGCAGGCACCACAGCCCTGAGTAGTCCTCTCTTCTTGACCATCACTGTGTTTTGATGATCTTGAGGATCTTCAATGAAGCTGAGATCTGCCTGTCTTTGATGTTGTTGTCTCTGCTGCTGTTGCATCTGGTGTTGTTGCTGGAGCTGATGCTGCTGTTGTTGCTGTTGTTGTTGAATCTGGTTCTGTTGTTGTTGTTGCAACTGATTACAGGTTGTGCAAACAAGTGCCATTTCTGCTGATTGCTTAGTGTAGACTGTTTTATCTTTAGTGTCAACAATAAGTTCAAAGTCTTCTGCAATATCCAAGCCAATGAGTAGCTGGAATTTTAAATTAGGTATTACATGAAGTTTGACCTTTCTAGTTTTATTATGAATTTGCAAATTTACATGAACATATCCCAAAGTTTTGGTTAATGAGTTAGCTTGTTGAATTTGCATGGGATAATATATTAAATGATGTAAATTCAAACTTTTTATTAAATTTTGACTTATTAAAGATATGGTAGCACCTGTGTCCATGAAGGCTTGTAAAGGATGTTTGTTGACACAAATTTTAATGTCTATCAATTTATAAGGAGGATTGTTAGTTGATAAGCAAGTTACTTTGTTTGTTTCATTACTTGTGGTTGATTCAGTGACTGTTGTAATGAATTGTTTTGGTTGTGTATTTTTAGATGATCTTTCTGCTTTATAATTTGGGTCATAATCAGGAAATTCATTCATCCAATGTTTTACTTTAATTCTTTTCTTCATGCAAATTGGGCAGAAAAATGGGCAATTTGAAGCTGATCTTTCCTGTTGAGATAGAGTGCACACTTTGGGTTTAAACAAATTTCTTAGCTTACTTTGTTGCCTGTTATGCTCAACAGAAAGTGCAACTTGTATCCATTTGGTTGGATCTGCAGGTTGTGCTGCTGCAAACACATCCCTCCAATTCAAAGGTAGCCCATCTGTTAGTAGCTGTATTTTCTCTTCCTTTTTCAAGGATGTTTGATTCAGTAAGTCCATTTTTTCTTTAAAATAAGTCTCCACAGTTTCACTTGCAAGGAGCTTTCTGCTAGATGCTAATACAATGGGACTATATGTACAAGGCTTAAATCTGGCATTGAGTTTATCTTTTACAGTTTCCCATTTTTTTATATGTGCATTTGTAAGAATTTCATCAGCAAAAAATTCTAAGGCTTCATCTGCTAAATAGTAGATAAGATTGTGTATTTTTTCTTCATCGTTTGCTTTTAAATTTTCTACTTCATACAACTTAATCCAACTTTCAATTTTTATATTATTCTTACTGTCAGAATATTTTTCAAATCTATGTATATTTGCCATTATAAAAATAAAGATGTTTCTAAATGAGTTATTTAAATTTGAAATATATAATCTTTTGATTAAAAATTTACCTTTTTAATTTTCTTTCGTATCCTTTTCGACTGCGCCAAGTATGTTGCGGATGTATGTAAGTTTTTCTTTTTTAGCTATTTTTAATGTAAAGGAAATAAATAATCAAGAATGTATGTCTCGTTAGTTTTTTATTTTTAACCAACGTCTGCCATTTTACAAAGTCCTCGTGTAAACAATGCTAAGTGATGATGATTATTGGAATAAAGTTCTATGAAAAGTTAAATATGATAATAATAATTTTGAGATGTTTACAGCACGTATCAATATAATTACTAATATTTGGAGAATAAATATAAGCGTGACACACACGAAGTAAAAAATGACGAAATTTTGGGTATATATATGTGATAAGGTCCTGTCGACTTATCTGTGATGAGGGATCCTGTCGACTCTCGCTATAGCTGTGGTAACCGAGGGTCAAACCTGTAGTAACCGAGAGGGACAGTCAGGGCGTGGAGAGTTTTCCAGTACCTCTCTTCACTTTGGAAGACCTTTAACAGTTTTCACAGAGTACAGGCAGTCGTGGTAGAGGCAGAGTGAAAAGCTTGGGAATGTCCACACACAAAAAACGAAGAGACACTGTTGTAGTAGGATTGTTCCGTGAACAGATAAGAGTCGAGCTAAGAGCAAGATGGAGAAAGAGGGTTTCTTACTGTTTTACATGGTCGATGAGGTGGACCTGGCTGCAACCAACAAGGGCACACGCCGACGGTGAAGTGACTGTCTAAGTTCGGCTAAAACCGAGGTTTTTTATATACCTCTGCCGAGGGGAGGGGGGGAGAAGACATGTGAGAATTTGGACTTTGAACGTCTGCGGCATTCTGCACCCTTTGACCTTGATGGCAACGGGCTGCCAAATTCCTTTTTAGGGTCGTTTTCTATCTCGATTTTAGATGTTTCTGAACTTCTCAATCTTGCTTTAACTCAGCTCTTAATCTATTACATAGTTTTATTTATTCATCCTCAGTTTGTACAAAATACATTACATATGGTGATGCAATGAAACATGTCATTCATGCGTATAATTATTTATAGATGTGTTTCTATATACAACATGGCAATCTTGTTATAAGTATTATACAATATAGGGTTGTTGGTTTAAATTACCACATATATATATATATATGTCATAATATATGCTCTTCCAGGATGAATAAAACAAACCAACAGCCAAAGAGAGAGAGATGGGTAGCTAAAGCGAGACACTTTAGACAACTAACTTACGACCATTTTTGGCCAAATTCCTGAGGAGGGGGGGCCGTCACCACCTGGCGACTATCCTAGTTAGCCCCCCGGTTGTGTACACAGGAAAACAGTCGTTCAGCGGATAACCTCTCGCTCGCTCTCTCTCGGCTGGCTGCCTGGATTATTGCTCTAACAACTCGTTGTGTGATTATTTATCACCTCACCACATTATTACCACTATAGTGTCACATCGAAAGTCGACAGGATAAGACCTGTCCGGGAAGCGAATCCCTCATATACCGGAGTATGAGGAAACAAGAAGCCAAGCCACGATGATCGACCAAACCCAACTCAACTGTAACCACTCCTCTTCGCGCCCTCAACCCCTTCCTCGCCAACCTTTGAACCGTGATCCCTAAGAAGTATTCACCTACGACGGAGATGGAGCTGCCACGCACTTCTGCCAGCACTATATCTACTCAAGAACGATCGCCGTGCCAGAGCAGGACACCTCCCGTCATCATGGACAAGACTCCGCCATCTCCCTACCGCTACTGTGATGTACAACACTGGTACGCACAGTGTCACAGACAGAACTCTCTTGAAACTCAATGAACTTACCTGCGCCCTAAACCAACATAACCCGTGAGTGTAATTGTCTTAACTTCTACCATTCATTCTTTAAATAAGTCATTCCTTGTAGATTGTCCCAATATTTCCATAATTAGTTCAATATGTGTGAATATGTAAAAATATTTAATATTTCCATTTATCTCTCCAACCCTATTAACAGTGATCTTATTATCCATATTATATCTAGCTATGTGAAACCCATTTAATTAGTTACCTTACCAGTAGATGTAACAATCGTCATTTTAATTAAATAATTTCCATTTTAACGTAACTCTTTAAAAAAAATCATAAAAAAAGGAATTCTACCTAATAACGCTTTACGATTTTTACTATTAACAATAGATTTTTCATAATCAAATTATTTATAAAAATATGCCTCCAGCACCTAAACTTTTGTATAGACCTCTCCTACTTGTAAGCACGGCTCACGAAAAATAATTTCTTTTCCTAATCGATTCAAAATTCACCCTGTAAGTCAGGCGTCGAAGAATTCCAACCACCACGTGAGCCTTGCTTACAACCAACCCTTGGTGACTCTTATCTATCTTCCCCTTAATGCCTCTCTCATTCTTACAACCTTGTTAACCTTATACCAGCTCAGGACCTTTATAGAGAATTATTGATTAATCAATTATTGAACTTCTATATTGTCATTTCAAAATCCTAACCTTCGCCCATCATTTATGATAATTTATTTCGTAGTTCATCTCTAGCCTATCCACCGACCCACACCATCTAGCCAATGGTGTGTTCGTCACAGGGTGCAGATTGACTAACTGCTAGATATTTATCAACCCCTTTTTGTTCGCACTTGAACAATCTGCATCGAGCGACACAGTTCGCTTCTTCTTCTCGCGCCACACGTTCGCTACACGGACCCTGTTTTCAAATCTATGTTTGTCCATTGTCCAAACCAGCACGATATAGCCTACCTCCGATATTTCCCACGGAGGTACGTTAAACATCGTCGCTGATTTTGTCCGGTCCGTCATCATTTCGCGCAGACATGGGTCTTACTTTCAACCCACCGCGAAATCATCGCCTTGCACAAGCTCCCACGACGGTTCAAACACCTCGTGTCCGAGCAGCGTGTCACTTGTAGCGGACAACGCAGTCCTCGTCCCAATTTTTGGCACTGTGCGCGCATTCTTTCCGCAAATTAAATATAAGTCCGTTCGACTTCCTCACCTACACACGGGACTTTTCCCCTCGGACTCGCTACACAAGTAACTGCATAGATAAGTTAGATTGGCCCAAAGCAAGTTTCCCCTCGCTCTGTTCGCCGAGTTTCTAACATTGTATGTAGTTTTATATTTACCTCAGTCCTGAGCTCACACAATTGTCAACCTCAATCTCATTTCTCGTACTCTACACTTATAGCATAGAAAGCCCATGACAAGTTTCCCCTTGCCATGTCCGCCTGAAAAATATCTTAAAGTGTAGAGTTCCCAAGTCTTAATGATTTTCAGAATTTCACCATATGTATGTGACTCTTCTTCTCGTTGTTCACACTCCTCCATATCACTTCCCTTATAGTACATTAGATGTTGTTTTATATAGCCTTTTATAACCTTGATATTTTCAAAGATTTCCTTAAATGTCAAACTCCCCGGTGTTGTAAAACTGCTTGTAAATAATATTTACTTGTGTACTATACAATATTTTATTTACATAAAATTATGTCACCATTACCTTAACTAATTTCAACTGTAAATTATTTTCTCTATTCCTGGCTTCTCCAGCTTTAAATATACTTAAACCATGTTCAGCCTTCTTCAACGGGGGCCATATGTCATAATATATGCTCTTCCAGGATGAATAAAACAAACCAACAGCCAACGAGAGAGAGATGGGTAGCTAAAGCGAGACACTTTAGACAACTAACTTACGACCATTTTTGGCCACATTCCTGAGGAGGGGGGGGGCGTCACCACCTGGCAACTATCCTGGTTAGCCCCCCGGTTGTGTACACAGGAAAACAGTCGTTCAGCGGATAACGTCTCGCTCGCTCTCTCTCGGCTGGCTGCCTGGATTATTGATCTAACAACTCGTCGTGTGATTATTTATCACCTCACCACATTATTACCACTATAGTGTCACATATATATATATATATATAGTGTAAAAACTATATAACAAAATTATAACAGTGGTTCCAAATTTAAAACTAAAGGAGCAAACTGATAAGAATGATAACTCATATCAAGTAGATTTGATTAGATTAGCAAGCTAAATCTAAATTAATTATAATAATAAATAGTTGTTTAATTTTATAGTCCAGTTTTGTTTTAAAATTATCTTCACTATTTTGATCAATTAAATTTAAATTATAAAATTTGTAAATAGTTATTATTTAATAGAGAGAGAAAAAAATCCTTTACTAAAAAACTCTCTACTAAATAATAACTATTTACAAATTTTATAATTTAAATTTAATTGATCAAAATAGTGAAGATAATTTTAAAACAAAACTGGACTATAAAATTAAACAACTATTTATTATATATATATATATATATAAATCGTAATGTATAGTTCAGTATCTTTGGAGTAGTTTGCTTGAAATTTTACTACTAAAAACTCTGTTAGTGTATTATCTATATGGATTTCATTGTTAAAATATTATAAAACTTGCCTTAAAATATCAATAACTATTATTATGCATATTATAAATATAATAATGATGTGCGCGATTCTTTGAAATAAATTATTCTCTCCTTTATAAGAGATTTTAAATCCAGGATACTTCCCCCTTTTTATTGTTATATTTTAAAAGCTTTCCAGTGTAAGAAGAGTAAAATAGCTACAAAATTTACAATTGAAATATGAAATAGATGGGAAAGAGCGAGCGGACGAGGATAATTAAAGTTTGAAAGAAACACTTCTCTCTGAGGTTAAAAACAAAACAAGAAGTTCAAAATTTATGGCTTTAGAGAACATGGATTATTTTGATTTTCACTACGTGTCCCCTTATATATCATTTTAAAAGGTTTCAAGTTAAAAAAAACATTAACTGAATTGGTAAATAACTGAGGATATCAAAGTACTGGCTGTTTTAGGCTAATGAAAAACCTACACAAGCGCGCGCGATTTATATACGTTAAAAATATTTATAATATAAAAAGTAAAGTCCCACGATCGTTAAAGCGCTGATTCTAAGTCGGTAAGTGTATACTGAAAATACGACCAGCCTAAAGCAATAAAACTCGCCTGCTTTAATCGCTGCGTTTTATTTTTAATGGCCGTCCCATTGGAAATGGTAATGATTTAGACTCCGGTTTATCGGTTTAGTGCCGCTTATACACTGGTGGCCAAAAGTTAAGTTACACTTGGTATTTTTCATGACTAATTTAAAATCTATATAGATAATACCGTAACAGAGTTTTCCATTGTAAAGTCCTGAGCTATCTCCTCCGAAGATTCTGAACTACACATAACGATCTATATACCAAAATTTTCGTTATTTTTTTCTTCGTATAATAGGCCTGTTTTTATTTTCCTAATGTTAACAGTTATTTTTATTTTTTAATTTAATCTATTTTACAATCGTAGATTTTTTGCAATTATCATCATCAATTCTTTTGTTTTGAAATGCGTTCTTTTGTTTACCTTTTATTAATTCTTATTTACTAATTTTTACTAATTTCTGCTTCATTTGATTATGATTATAATTTGTAAGTACTTTGTTATAATTTTTCATTTAAATAGAGCTCAATTTTTGTGTATGTTTCTTATTTGCATTATCTTTCCTAATGTCTTTGGCAACGTTTTTTTTTCTCATAAATAGGCTGAGGTTATATTATTTTTCGAATTGTAGATTGAAATATTTATTTATGTCTTTCTTTTGCTTAATTATTTCTTCTTTATATTTGTTCTTATTTATTCTTTTTTTACTCTTTCACAATCAAATTTTGAAAATGGCTAAATGGCCCCACTTCTCCCTATTTGCTTTTGCAGCTTTTCTTATTAAAACTTAGAATTAAGCTTTGCTTTTTTATATACATGTTTATTACACATTTAGCAATACTTTTTCTTTATATTTGTTCTTATTTACTCATTTTTTACTCTTTCACAATCAAATTTTGAAAATGGCTAAATGGCTCCACTTCTCCCTATTTGCTTTTGTAGCTTTTATTTAAAAAAAAAATTAAAACTTAGAATTAAGCATTGCTTTTTATATACATGTTTGTTACACATTTAGCAATATATATACCAAAATATTTTTTTGAATACTTAACTCTTTTAGTGAATTTTTGTCAGGGGGGCTGCAAAAGTGCAGTACTTATGCAGTATTTTGATGCTTTTCCTGTGACAAGGATAATGAAATTTAAAATTAAGCTTTGCTTTTTATATACATGTTATTTACACATTTAGCAATATATACACAGAAATATTTTGGAATATTTAACTTTTTTGGTGAATTTTTGTCAGGGAAGCTATGGACTGCCGTAATCATGCATTATGTTGATGTTCTTCTCATAAAAAAATATTTGGGATTTAAAAAAAAAAATTAAAACTTAGAATTAAGCATTGCTTTTTTATATACATGTTTGTTACACATTTAGCAATATATATACCAAAATATTTTTTTGAATACTTAACTCTTTTAGTGAATTTTTGTCAGGGGGGCTGCAAAAGTGCCGTACTTATGCAGTATTTTGATGCTTTTCCTGTGACAAGGATAATGAAATTTAAAATTAAGCTTTGCTTTTTTATATACATGTTATATACAAATTTAGCAATATATACACAGACATATTTTGGAATATTTAACTTTTTTTGGTGAATTTTTGTCAGGGAAGCTATGGACTGCCGTAATCATGCATTATGTTGATGTTCTTCTCATAAAAAAAATATTTGGGATTTTAAAGAAAATATTAAAACTTAGAATTAAGCATTGCTTTTTTATATACATGTTTGTTACACATTTAGCAATATATATACCAAAATATTTTTTTGAATACTTAACTCTTTTAGTGAATTTTTGTCAGGGGGGCTGCAAAAGTGCCGTACTTATGCAGTATTTTGATGCTTTTCCTGTGACAAGGATAATGAAATTTAAAATTAAGCTTTGCTTTTTTATATACATGTTATTTACACATTTAGCAATATATACACAGAAATATTTTGGAATATTTAACTTTTTTGGTGAATTTTTGTCAGGGAAGCTATGGACTGCCGTAATCATGCATTATGTTGATGTTCTTCTCATAAAAAAAAATATTTGGGTTTGGAATTGGGCTTTGCTTTTTTGTATACATGTTTTTTACATATTTAGCTCCATTTTTGTGTCTTATTTTCTTTTTTGCAGTATCTTTCATAATACCTGATTTGATTACTTGATCTGTTATAGTTTTTCATTTGAATTTAGCTCCATTTTTGTGTCTGTCGTTTTTTTTCTTCTCATAAATAGGCTGATGCTGTATTTGTGTACTCAATTGTTGCTTTTTGTGTCTGGTTTCTTTTTTGCAGTATTTTTTTGGAATCCTTTTTTTTTTCTTCAATTGTTTCCTCACATGCTTGGAATTTTCTTTTTATGCCTGTCCTGGCTTTCAGTTTTATAGTTTTCCTCTGCTTGGTTCTTATTTTACCTTTTTTTTTCAGCGTCTTCTGTCATGCCTCGAAAAGGCCGTGGAAGACTCACTCCCCTAACCGCTAGGCGTGCTAATATGACTCGCTGCAGGAACAAAACCACGATTGCTATTTCTCCAGTTTACTTTTTCACCAATGTCTATAATTTTTCACCTGAAAAGATTTTTTATTTTATTTGTTATTCAATAAACTATTATCACTTATTTTTGGTCTTCTTTTTATTTACTTATTTTACTGGGGGTTGGTGGAAGGATGGTTTAAGCCGTTGGTTTTCGACTGCTACGACCCGGGTTCGATTCCCGCATTGGGCACTTTTTTCTGAAAAAATAAAAAATAAATGCTCCAATGGCTTCCGATTCTTGCAAATGTCCAACCCCACCAGCAAGCGCAAGTAATCAAACGGGGCTCTGGCACATTTGTAAATGCAAAGTCGAACTGCTTTTCACATGTTTAGACATGTTGTGTACTTACAGTAAAAGCAGTCGCCTACTCTACCCACCATGATTATCAAGGCCTGTACCACGTGTACTAGCGATAAGCAAAAAAAAAAAAAAATATTTTACTCATTGATCTATACATACAATTATTTGCATACAATTATATACATACAAATATATGCATACAATTATATATATACAATTTTCTACATTTTTGCACTCTGCAGTCTGATATGTTGTTAATAATAGGGGTTTTAGACAAATATCAACTGTTGAAATTTGAATTTCAAAATAGTTGAATTATCGAAAGTGTCGAATTAGATTGTCATATGATAGGCCGTAGGTCGAGACATCAAAAATGGTCGAATTATCGTGTGTTGATTTAATTAGATTATATTGTATATATAAAAAAATAGAATTGTTGTTTTTAATGAGGTCTTTTAAATTAATTTATTCCTTTAATATGTTGTCATATCTGCAATATAGTTGTGTTGTTTGCAATTTTCTTTTTTTTCCTTTCAAATATTTGTGTCCACTCTGAAATATAGTTTGTGAATTTATATTCCAATTTATTTTCTTATATATATATATATATTTTTTTATTTCCAAAATATTTATTTAGACTTTCACCAATGCCTTTAGGATCTTTGTGATGGAACACGTATGGTGTTTCAGCGCATGTGCTCTCATGTCCTTGAAGCACATATACTGACAGTGCCCAAAGTTGAACACACTGTATAGTGTCTGAAATATCTTTGGCCCCTTCGGATACCAACCTTCGCTTCATTCTAGAGAGGCGTTAATTTTCACTAAGGTTGGCTTTTGCTATGACTATAAATAAGGCTCAAGGACAAACCTTGGCTACAAGAGCCTGTGTTTACGCACGGACAACTTTAAGTGGCTTTTTCAAGTGTGCGAACATTGGATAGCATACATGTAAAGATGACCCATATCTTTTGGTCCTTCAGATTTCAGACTTCCATTCATTCTGAATATTTGGGTTCTTCCTACAAGAGCCTGTGTTTAATTTTAAAGTGGCTGCCTTCGCCTCTGTAATACCTTTTTACCGGTAAAGTTGTATTTAAACAACAATCAACCTTGAAAATTTTATTTTTAAAATGGTCGAATTATCGATAGTGTCGAATTATCGATAGTGTCGAATTGCAGTTTGTTTATTTATTTTTTAATAAGGTCCTCTTATCTTATCTGCAATATAGTTGTATTGTTCGAAGCACATATACTGACAGTGCCCAAAGTTGAACACACTGTATAGTGTCTGAAATATCTTTGGCCCCTTCGGATACCAACCTTCGCTTCATTCTAGAGAGGCGTTAGTTTTACTAAGGTTGGCTTTTGCTATGACTATAAATAAGGCTCAAGGACAAACCTAGGCTACAAGAGCCTGTGTTTACGCACGGACAACTTTAAGTGGCTTTTTCAAGTGTGCGAACATTGGATAGCATACATGTAAAGATGACCCATATCTTTTGGTCCTTCAGATTTCAGACTTCCATTCATTCTGAATATTTGGGTTCTTCCTACAAGAGCCTGTGTTTAATTTTAAAGTGGCTGCCTTCGCCTCTGTAATACCTTTCTACTGGTAAAGTTGTATTTAAACAACAATCAACCTTGAAAATTTGATTTTTAAAATGGTCGAATTATCGAAAGTGTCGAATTATCGATAGTGTCGAATTATCGATAGTGTCGAATTGCAGTTTATTTATTTATTTTTTAATAAGGTCCTCTTATCTTATCTGCAATATAGTTGTATTGTTCGAAATTTTATTTTCTAATTTGTTAATTTTTTCTTTTTTTTTCACTCTAATAATATTTATTTAAATCTGATAATTTTTATTTAATGCAATTTATTTAATAATTTATTTAATCCAATGTCTATAGTTTCTTCCCTGAAATTGCTTACCAAACATGAGTCAGTGTTTCCTCAGTGTTAACAGTTGGAGTGTTAGAATGCGGAGAAACAAAATAACTCCCTACTGAATTTCTCAATAGTCTTACTCCCAGAGGAATGCATCCACACCAGTTAAACTCTAGGTTGGTGCTATTGTTATGCTTCTGAGAAGTTTTAATCCTAAGCAGGGTCTTTGAAAATGGTACACGTGTGGTGATACTGTGCATATGCTCTCATGTCCTTAAAGTAGTGTAGTTCTGTTGTTTGCACTTTCATTTTCTGATTTGTTAAAATTTTTCTTCTATAGTTTCTCACCTGCGGGTCCTTCGGGTAAACCTGGGTCGTTGCCCGGGTCACTCGGCTATTTATATCTATATATATCTATACTTTTAAAGTCTCTGCAGGCCCTTTGGTTAAACCCTGGGCGTTGCCCGGGTCACTCGGCTAGTTATGTAAAATAGGTTTCATAAAATATATATTTTTCCGAAACATTTTTGTGTTATATTTTTATATTAATTATCTATAATATGTTTATCAATTATTATGGATTATTAATGATCAGGAGCGTATAAAATAGATTTACAATGTTTAATAAATAATAATAATTTACTCACTTAATGATAGGTGTAAGAGATCCTCCTTTTTCAGAAATACATTCTTGACACTTGCTTCTCATACTCTTTACAAGGTTATTAATCAGTTTAATAAAATTTAGAGTCTATATTTTCGGAGAGAAGTCTTGAGCTCATAGACTTCTTGGAGAGGGAGAAAGACCGGCTACTCGTCTCCCAAAGGCATCCCAGGGTGTTCTAACGGATTCAAATCAGGATACCTGGATGGCCAGTCCATTTTTTAAATTCCAGTGTCTTGGAGATACTGAGTCACCAAGTTCGCTCTGTGGGGACGAGTGTTATCGCCATTAGCATAAAATCTCTGCCTTCTGTGTGAGCCAACGGAAGAACATATTGCTCTAGGATTTCATCACGATATCTTTGATCAGTCAAGGAACTTCCTTCAAATACATGCAGATCGAAGCGCCCATTGAGAGAGATGATTGCCCACACCGCCACAACCAAAGTTGTCTTTTTCTCTAACATTTGATTGACTCTATCGTGTCCCAACCTCTCTCCATATATTGTATCGTCGAGAATCACTTTGGAGCCTAAATCGGAATTCATCTGTGAAGAGAACTTTGCTCAAGTCGTTGTTAGTCCAGTCTTGATGCTGACGACTCCTATTCAAACGTGTTCTTTTGTGTAACGATGATAATGGGATGCATTCAGTTGGGCGTCTCGCATAGAGACCAACAGTATTAAGCCTTCTGGACACCGTTTGGACAGGAATTGTCTTCCAGTGACCGATTCAAGCTCAGAAACAAGCATCCTGCGTGATACCCATCTATTGCGTTTGGCAGCTATGCCAAAAATCTGTCATTTTGTAGTGTTGTGACTTTTGGACGTTCTGCAACAGATCTTCTGGATACATCCTCTGTATTTTTGCATCATGATTAATGCGCGTATTTTTAAAATTATTTATAATATTATTTTTAATATATTTAAAATTTAAATTATACATTTATTTAGTTTTATAAAACAGATTATTACTATAAAATATTATGTATTATAAAACATTTGTATTTTGATACACTAAATACCCCACATGCTTTAAACTTTGATGTGATAAATAAAGAGAGATTCTAGGTGCTACCTAAATATATAGTTGTCTTATTATTGACTAGTTTAACCTTGTAAGATGGTTGAGACACGTTCTGGAAAGATGCAAGACACGTCTGAGGAGAAACTCAAGACTGAAGAATCTGCCAAACCGCAGCCCAGTGCAACAATTGGTAGAGATGCAAGTGCCGACCCAGTTGTTTTGAACCCCAACATAGACATTCCCAAATATGATGGAACAGAAGACCCTCGCCCATGGATTGTGTCCCTTGAAGAAATTGGCTTCCTGTACCACTGGGCAGAATATATTATTTCTCGCTATGCAGCCATGAACATGATTGGTAGCGCCAAATCCTGGCTGGACCTACACAAGATAAGTTTTACCAGCTGGGAACATTTCAAGAGCCGCCTAATTCAGGATTTTGGCTCAGACGCCAACAAAGAAGAATTGAAGATGAGGCTGAACAGAATGCAGCAGTGGAATGAACCTGCAATCAGGTTTGCAGAGGATATCCTGGTTCTGTGCAACAAGGTCGACCCCCAAATGGAAGAAGAGAATAAAATAAATTGGGTTATTGGAGGGTTAAAGAAAGAATACTCTTTTGCCCTCTACTTAAACCCTCCTAAGAATACCAACGAACTCCTAAGATTGTGTAAAAATATGGATTTGTTTGAAAATATTTATCAAGAACGTATAGAAAAATCAAAGGCTCTATATAATGGACCACGCTCTCCTCGTTCCCATCATCAAGAGCAATGGAAGAACGCTCCGTCGTTCAGAAGACCAGACCAGAACACCTCCAAGCCCCAGGCCCCCGCTCCGAGGTACTACCAGAACACCCCCAAGCCGCAGGCCCCCGCTCCGAGGTACTACCAGAACAAGCCGCTGCCCCAGGTATCTGCCCCTAGACGATTTTACACTCCCATTCCTGAGCCAAAACCGGTCTACCCAAGGAAAACATACAATAAGAGTCCAGATTCAAACAAGAATAGGACAGAAGACGGGAGACCAATATGTTTCAAGTGTAACAAGCCAGGACACGTAGCGCGGTATTGCAGAGTCAAGTTTGTGAGGATCGTAGAAGAGGACCACTCAGTTTCCCAAGACAAGAGCCAAGAAAATCTTCAAATGGACGAAAGGAAAGATTATACACGGCCTCGCCTCTATGCGGATGTTTGTAATGACACTCAAACGAATATTCCTACACGGAATAGATATTCCGTGTTGGAAGATTTAAACTAAGTGTCGCAACTGATTCCTTCAATCAAAGCAAGTCGACCATAGATGGAATTAGAAAGTTGGACCCTAGGTACAAAATTAATATTAATGTGGACAAGATAGGGTTATGCGAAGCTTTGATTGATACAGGCGCCGATCTTTCAGTGGTCGACCTAAGAACAGCACTTTTTGCTGGCCGTGAAATAAATAGTCTCACTAAAACGTGTTAAGGACCCGATGGGAAAAAATTAGATATGGTAGGTAGCATTATTTTAGATTTAAAAATTGATGACACTGAATTATCCCACGAATTTGTAGTAATGGACGCGCATCTACGAACTCTTATTCTTGGACGAGATTTCCTTAAAAAAATGAATGCTAAAATTGATTGTAAACGAGAAACAATAGAATATAATTTGATGAGTAATCATGACGTAAGCAATTATGATCTAAAAAAAATAAAGAGCACTACAGATACCGTTATACCTAAACTATCTATTAAATTGATTAGGGCCTCAATAGAAGCAGAGGATGGCGAATATGTCATCGAAGAGAACAACAGAATGACTCAAACAAATGGTCTTCGATTGGCAAGAAGTTTGCTTACTGTCACGGATAAGAAAACCCATATCTGGATAACGAACCCTTATCCTCGACCTTTAAAAATCATGAAAGACCAAACATTGGCTTATGGAAGTCTTCCTGCAGGGGTAAATTTTATAGAGAATAAAGAGAAGCAGAATGAAAATGACGAAATACAATTTCAAATAAACAAAAATTTATCATTTAAAGAACAAGAGAGGTTAAAACAAATTTTGGCCAAGTATACTGATTTGTTCTCATCGAGGTTAGGTAGGACCAATTTGGCAAAACATCAGATTCATACAGAAGACGCAAAACCGATAAAGCACAAGCCTTACCGGGTAAGCGCTAAGGAACGAACCATCATAAAGAATCAAATAGACGAGATGCTCGAAGAAGGAATAATTAGACAATCTTCAAGTCCCTGGTCCTTTCCCGTTATATTGGTCAAAAAACGAGATGGCAAATACAGATTTTGTGTGGACTACAGGAAATTAAATGAAGTAACAGTGAAGGATGTTTATCCAATCCCAAGAATTGATGATGTAATGGATACTCTCCAAGGATCCAAGTACTTTTCAGCAATAGATCTCAAATCGGGTTATTGGCAAGTCGAAATTGAAGAGAGAGACAAAGAGAAGACGGCTTTCACTACTGCACATGGGTTATATGAATTCAACGTAATGCCCTTCGGTCAATGCAACGCCCCTGCTACTTTTGAGAGGAATATGGACAATGTCCTCGGAAATCTGAGATGGCAGATTTGCCTTTGCTACCTGGACGATGTGATTATATACAGCTCGGACTTTCCAACCCACATTAAAAGACTTGAAGCTGTCCTCAGATGCTTTAGCGAATCTAATTTAAAACTGAACGCCAAGAAATGCAGATTTGCTTTCGAAGAACTTGAGATCCTTGGACATATAGCCAACCAAGAGGATATAAAACCTGCCGAATATAATATCAAAGCCGTTAGAGATTATCCTCAGCCCAAGAAGGCCAAAGAAGTGCAATCATTCCTAGGAATGTGCTCATATTATAGAAAATTTATTAAAGATATCTCATTAATCGCTGACCCATTGACCAGTCTCATCAGAAAAAATGTGCAATTAATCTGGACAGGAAAACAGGAAGAAGCGTTCCAAAACCTTAAAAAAGCTCTTATGAATCCGCCAATTTTAGGTCACTTTGATCCAAATGCAGCCACCTGCATTCACACAGATGCCTCTAACATCGGCTTAGGCGCAACACTAATTCAAATAATCGGTGGCGAAGAGAAGGTAATATCATATTTGAGCCGAACCCTAAGTAAACCTGAGCAAAATTATTCAACCACCGAAAAGTAGTGTTTAGCTGTAGTGTGGTCGATATCAAAATTACGGCCCTATTTATATGAAAGGCACTTTAATATCGTCACTGATCATCACGCACTATGCTGGCTTAAGAATTTAAAAGATCCGACCGGTCGATTAGCACGATGGGCACTGAAGATTCAGGAATATAATTTCGAAATTATACACAAATCGGGGAAAAAAACATCTGGACGCTGATGGTCTATCTAGAGGACCCTTACCAGAAAACGAATGGGACGAGGATTATGAAAGACTATTTTTGAATCAAATAATAGACGAAAAGGATGATTTTATTGAGAATATTAAGGAGAACCTTAGTGGAAACAAGCGTTCAATTACACAGAACTTTAAAGATGAAAATGGGTGTCTCTACAAGAAAAATCCAAATCCTGAAGGTAGAGAATGGTTGCTGGTAGTGCCAAAGAAGAGAAGGAAAGAAATCATGAGTGAATACCACAACCATATGCTGAATGGCCATCTGGGCGTCGCCAGAACCACATACCGATTGAAGAATAAATACTATTGGCCTTCCATGCTGAAAGATGTTTCCGAATTTGTAAAGACGTGCCATCTTTGCCAAAGTCGGAAAGGTTCAAGTCAGTTGCCATCTGGACTTCTACAACCTATTCCCCCAGCTAACTACCCTTTTGAAAAAATCGGAATTGACTTTGTTGGCCCCTTGCCATCAACGAAAAGAAGAAGGAAATGGATAATTGTGTTGATGGATTATTATATCAAGTATGCTGAAACAAAGGCAGTACCAGAAGCGACAGTGAAAGAAGTCTCTACATTTTTAATCGAACATATATTTTTACGTCACTGGGCTCCAAGATTTCTTATCAGCGACAGAGGTTCACAATTCACTAGCAATTTGATGAAGGAGGTTATGAAAATGTGCAAAGTTAAACATTGCTTCACAACGAGCTACCACCCCCAGACTAACGGACTAACGGAACGGCTAAATAGAACTTTAATCAATATGATCAGCATGTATGTGAATACGGATCAGAAGAACTGGGACGAAATCCTTCCTTTTATCACCCACGCGTATAATACCACAATTCAAGAAACCACAGGCTACTCTCCATTTTTCCTGTTGTTTGGGAAGGAACCCATGTCCCTCTTAGACGACGAGAATATCCCAACGGACAGTAACATGGACGATTACGACGAATATATAGAAAACTACTAATTAAAATAGCAAGGACGAGACAGGTAGTCATTAACAACACAGAGAAGACTCAGGAAAGAATGAAAAGAAACTATGACAAAAAACACAACGAGAGAATCTATGAACCAGGACATTTAGTGGCAGTTTGGACACCTGTCAGGAAAATCGGAAAATGTGAAAAACTATTGAGAAAATATTTTGGCCCATAACGAATATTAAAGAAGCTGTCCAACGTAAATTACTTAATTGAGCCAAAAAGATAATCCTGGCCAAGACCCATTGATTATCCATGTCTCAAGACTCAAACCCTATTTTGAAAGAATTGATGAGGTCTCTCACGAGGACGTAACGACCCCTGGAGAGGGGGAAGTGTTGCATCATGATTAATGCGCGTATTTTTAAAATTATTTATAATATTATTTTTAATATATTTAAAATGTAAATTATACATTTATTTAGTTTTATAAAACAGATTATTACTATAAAATATTTTGTACTATAAAACATTTGTATTTTGATACACTAAATACCCCACATGCTTTAAACTTTGATAGGTGCTACCTAAATTTATAGTTGTCTTATTATTGACAGGTTTAACCTTGTAAGATGGTTGAGACACGTTCTGGAAAGATGCAAGACACGTCTGAGGAGAGACTCAAGACTGAAGAATCTGCCAAACCGCAGCCCAGTGCAACAGTATATTGAAACTATTTCCAGAGGCGTGAGACCAAAATACTTGAAACATTCAGACGCCTTGCTGCATCAGTTTAGCTTAATCCCATTTCCATCCTTCCAATAGACCGCCACCTTAAAGAATCAGCTAAAAGATGCTCAGAAGCAATTTTTTGATAAAGTGTAAAAGAATAAAAAAAAATTGAAAAAAAAAAGAAACGATTCAAAAATGTTTAGACAACAAAAATCAGCAGAGTCAGGCGAGAAACCTAGCCAGAGAAACAATAAATGTTTGAATGGCCGTATCTAATTTATATATCAGGGAATAACTTAGCATAATTTCTTACGCATCATGTCATTTTAAATACGTGACTGCTGTTTTGTGCTTTTAAGGGCCTTATTTTTAAAGTTATGATGAAACAAGGTGTAACTTAGCTTTTTTGGCCTTCAGTGTATAATTGAAGAAAAAGCGTCACACGCATATATGAAACAAAAATGATTTACAATTAAAAGAACCTCAATACGGGAATAAAATTATAGCACATTTAATGGCCAAATATTTGTCCTACTTTATGTATAAATATAAATAGGGAGAGAATCACCGTAAACACATATTTCCTGGTAATTCCCATTTGATCAATTCTTGTCGGAAAACACGCCTTGCTGGGCTATCTCTTTTCATAGAAACACGACGTGTTCATCCAATAATGTACACTGCGTGACATTGAAAATGGAACACCAAGAAATAGAGGCCAGAGAGTGATGAAACTCGGCAGACAGAGAGAGACAGGGACGAACAATAAGTGATCTTTATTTCAAAATGATAGTCATAATACAGAGCGAGAACGGCGTCGGCTTAGTAGCAAGTAGGACCACCGCGGACGGCGATGCACGCAGCAACACGTCTAGGTAGAGAGTCAATCAGAGTACGGATGGCGTCCTGAGGGATGGCTCTCCATTCCCTCTCAACCATTTGCCACAGTTCGTCTTCTGAACGCGGCTGTGGCAAGGCATGCAAACGGCGTCCAATGATGTCCCAGACGGGCTCGATTGGTGAGAGATCAGGAGAGTACGGTGGCCAGGGAAGCATCTGTACATCTTGCAGAGCTTGTTGGCTAATGCGAGCAGTGTGCGGTCGGGCGTTATCCTGCTGATAAAGGGCATTGGGTACCCCCTGAAGGTAGGGGAGTGTCACCGGTCGCAGCACATCATCAACGTATCGTTGGGCCGTCATAGTGCCCTGAATACGAAGTAAAGGTGACCTGGAATCATACGCGATTGCGCCCCAAACCATGATTCCACGTTGTCGCACGGTGGGGCGTTCCACAATTGCTGCCGGATTGGACCTTTCTCCACGTCGACGCCACACGCGTACACGGCGACTATCACTGGACAAGCAGAAACGCGACTCATCTGAGAACACGACCCTGTGCCATTCCGTCATCCACGTCGATCTAGCCCGGCACCATTCCAAACGTTGGCGCCTATTCGGTGGGGTCAATGGCAGTCTTCTTAGCGCACGGCATGAGTGCAAGCCATTAGCAACCAATCGACGGGAAATGGTTCTGGTCGAGATGGAATGATCTAGGGTGTCTTGCACATGTTGCAGGATGGCGGTACAAGTGGCTTGTGGGGCCGCCACTGCTTGTCGAAGGATACGCCGATCCACACGTGCTGACGTCACTCTGGTTGCACCGAAATTCCTATAAATTGCCACCTTTTCTTGTTCCAATTATCTTCTCCACATTCGGTGCACCGTGGACGCACCAAGGTGTGTATCAGCTGCGATTTGACGTATGGACCAACCTGCCCTTTTCAGTCCGATCACCATGCCCCTCGTAAAAGCGTCTGTCTGCTTGAACTGCCTCCGTTTACGATGACCTGGCATTCTCTGTTATTACACGTGTCTTTTGACACAAGAACAAAATTTCTACCATGATTTTCCTAGAAGAAATAACGACACGAATACTGTCCTTTCTGCAAGTTCCTTCCCTTATATCTTACTCCATGTGCGCACGAGAGCTGCGCATTTTACATCATTTGCATAACTCGGTTAGGCGCGTCTACCCTGAAATTTGCATAATATTCTGGCCACTATTTCTTGGTGTTCCATTTTCAATGTCACACAGTGTATATACCTCAGATCAAACACAATTTCAATAATACAATTAAATCTATATTAAAAGACATCGATATATTCTTTAATAAAACTAGTATAAAACACATAATTCCTGAATTTACTTTCCTAGAATAGAAATATAAATTAAGTAAAGAAATAAAAAACTATTATAACAACACGCTAAAATACACAAAACCTAATGAATCGGAAATTAATTCCTTAAAAGAAACTTTTGAAAACTTACAAAAAGATTTTATCATATGTCCAATAGATAAATGTTCAAATAATTTATCTATTATATGTAAAAACTTATATCATGACCTTCTAAAAATGAAATTAATAACAATAGTACTAAATACACTTTCATAAGAACAACTGAAACCAAAATCGAAAAAGATATTAAAAATGTAGAGAACTCACTAAAAATAATTAATTACAACAAAAACACAAACATACCGAAATTTTATATTATTTCTAAATTACATAAAACACCAATCTCATTTAGAACAATCACATCAGGAATAAACTCAGTCATAAAAAACATAGATTTAAGACTAGCTTCAACACTTCAATTCATAATAAATAAAATAACTAACAAACATGATTATAAATTCATAGATTCTAATAAAAAAATCATTAACTTCCTAACTAATAACCTACAAAAGATCAATACAGTTCATACATTTGATTTTGAAGATCTTTACTCTAACATACGTTTAGAAGACCTTAATAATAAAATACACAGCTTAATAAACGAATTCATTAATGATAAAACATTCCATATTAAAATAATTCACAACAAATACAAAACATTTAAATTAGATAAAAACACAGCAAAAACATTACTTGAAACCTTCTTAAACTTCAATAATATTAATTTTAAAAACAAAATATATATTCAATCTAAAGGTGTTCCAATGGGAACTTCATCCAGTCCACTACTAGCCAACTTATTACTTTTTTGGTATGAAAGAGAATTCTTTCTACAGAATGATGTAAATTGGCATATATTCCGCTATGTAGATGGCATTATAATCTTGAATAACCCACAATTCAATAATGTCATTTACAAAATATACCTGTAGTATTCTGTGTTTTAAAATATATAAAAAAATCATCATCATAAACAATAATAATACGATGTATAATGTAAACAATGTGTTAATGTAAAAATATAAATATAAAGTGTAATAAATAATTTGTAATATAATTTCATCTGGTGAGTAATGTTTAATTAAATAATAACTATACAACATAAATTGGCGACGAGAATTTGAAAATATAACTGTAGCCCTAAAAAAAAAAAAAAAA
>CP092886.1:88136558-88186911 GCA_030710605.1 Cordylochernes scorpioides | reverse complement strand
AAAACAAGTATGGCAGCCAACCTGACGCCACCGTTATCCATGAATATGAATGCAAGTTATTTATTTGCGGAATATAAGCAATGTATGGAATCCTATGCCATTTTTGAAATATCATCTGGAATTTAAAAAAAATCGGATGAAATTAAGAGAGCAACTCTATTGCATTGTTTAGGGCCAAATGTACAGCGTATATTTTTCAACTTGCCAGATGAAAAGGAAAATTATGAACAAACTAAAATGGCTTTAGATAAATATTTCACACCTCATAAAAATGTGGTCACTGAGAGATTTAAATTTAGACAAAGAGTCCAGAAAGATGATGAATCGATCGACAACTACCTAATTTCTTTAAGAGAGCTTTCTAAATCTTGTGAATTTGGGAATTTAGAAGCTGATATGATAAGAGACCAAATAATTGAAAAATATAACAACAAAAAACTTAAAGAAAAATTGTTGCAACAAGAAAATTTGACACTGTCAAAAACCATTGATATTGCTAGAATGTTAGAAATTTCTAGAAAAGAAATTAGACTTCTTGAACCTCAAAATGATCAAACACTAAATAGAGTTCAAAATAAACCTAAAAAGCACTATAATGCTAATAATTTCAACAATGGTAGATTCACTAATCAAGGTACCCCATCATTTTCAGGTGCCCCAAAGCCTAAATGTTATCGCTGTGGATTAGATACACATTCAGCACAAAAATGTGGTGCTAAAAAAATGACTTGTTCATATTGCAATAAATTAGGACATCTTTTTAGAGCTTGCAGGAACCGCCCAAATCAAAATAATAATAGAAACCACAAAATTTTCAATCAAACTAAAGTTAAGACCATACAAGAAGAAAATAAGACTGAAGTAGGTGAAAGTTCAGATGAATATACCTACTATACAGGTGCTGAAAATAAAGAAAAAGTGCAAATAGATGGTAGTGAAATAAATATGATAATTGATACAGGGAGTGATAGAACTTTCATAAGCTATAATAAGATGCTTGAATTATATGGCCATAAAATTATGCCAAAATTACATGACACCACCCGAACCTTTTTTGCCTATGGTCAAGATAGACCTCTTCCATGTTATGGTTATTTCAATGCTGTGATTTCTTGGAAAGAAAATTCAGTTTCAGAAGAAATTTATGTGATTGATAAAAAAGTTGAATCTTTGTTGGGAGGCAAGGCTAGTTTTGAACTAGGTATAATTAAAAAGGTAAATCATGTAAATGAATCAATGTCTACTAATATAGAAACTCTTGTTCAAGAACATGAACATCTTTTCCATGGACTTGGAACTATAAAAGGCTATAGTCATAAAGTGACATTGAAAGACAACTATAGGCCCATTGCCCAGAGATGCCGTCGTATACCTTATGCAATGGTAGAAGCAGTAAATCAAGAGGTTGATAAGATGCTAGAGAATGGAATCATTGAAGAAGTGCATCAAGGGATAGTGAGGAAATTAGACTATGCATAGACCTTCGGGAAGTGAATAAAGCAATATTGAGAGAAAGACATCCAATTCCTACAATTGACAATATGTTATATGCCCTTAAAGGTGCTAAAGTATTTGCAAAGCTGGATGCAAAAAAAACGGTTTTGGCAGGTTGACTTAGACCCTCAATCAAGACCCCTTACAACTTTCATCACGCACCGTGGTTGTTACAGATTTTGTAAAGTTCCTTTTGGTCTATCAAGTGCTCCAGAGGCATATCAGAAAGGAATGGATTCAATTTTGCTTGATTTGAAAGGTGTAATTTGTTACTTGGACGATGTCGTTGTTTACGCCAAAGATATACAAGAACTAGAAAAAAGGCTTAGAAAAGTCTTACAAAGATTTGATAAAGTAGGCATTAGGCTCAACAGGAATAAGTGCAAATTTACCATGGAAGAATTGGATATTTTAGGTCACATTGTTAGTAGTGAAGGTATTAAACCTGATAATAGGAAAATAGAAGCAGTCTTAAATTTTCCAATACCAAAAAATATTGAGATGTTAAGGTCATTCTTAGGAACATGTGGGTTTTTAAGAAAATTCATACCTAATTTTTCTAAATTGGCAGAACCTCTAAATAATTTGACTAGAAAAAAATGTTAGGTGGAATTGGGATTTGAAAACAAATAAAGCATTTCAGGATCTTAAAGAGTCACTAACAAAAGAGCCATGCTTGGCATATTACAACTTGAACTCACCAACAGAATTAATCACAGATGCAAGCCCTATTGGTCTTGGAGCAGTATTAATACAAACACAACAGAATGGAATTAAAAGACCCATTGCATATGCCAGCAGATCCTTAACTGATACTGAAAAAAGATATTCACAAATAGAAAAAGAGACATTGGGATGTGTATGGGCAATTGAACATTTTAACACCTATATTTGGGGAAGGAAATTTGTGTTAAAAACAGATCACAAACCTCTAATCTATATGCTGAATCCTAAAAATGGAGCTGTTTTGCCTTCAAGAATTCAAAGATTGAGTTGGAGATTACAACCATATGACTTTGAAATTGAATTCATTCAAGGAAAGCAAAATATTGCAGATATATTTTCAAGACAACCTCTTTCTAACACAAGTGATGAAAATGGCTGGAGAACTATGTTCATAAAGTCTTATCCATCACTTCTGAAGAGCTTCAAGCACTGTCTTTGAAAGAGATAAAAGTTTGTACAGAGCAAGATCCTTTGTTTCAAAAACTGAAAGATATGGTTCAAAAGGGAGTTTGGCCATATCCTTTGAATGAAGAATTCAAATGTTTTTATAAGTTTAAAGATGAACTCTCAATTTTGGATAATCTTATCTTAAAAGGAAGTAGAATTTTGCTACCTTCAAAACTAATAAAGAGAGTCTTGAGAATTGCACATGAAACACATCAAGGAATGACAAGAACCAAACAACTGTTAAGAGAAAAATATTTTTGGATAAACATGGACTTTGACATTGAAAATTTGATTAGAAACTGTCCAATTTGTGTAAGGAATCACCATTGATAAATGATCAACCATTGCAAATAGTTCCGTTACCATCAAAACCTTGGATGAAACTTGGAATTGACATAGTTGGTCCAATTGGCCATCATTATGTTTTAACAGTGATCGACTACTATTCTTCATATCCTGAAGCAATGATAATAGAAGACATTTCCAGCAAGACAATTATTAAAAAATTGATGGAGATTTTTGCAAGACATGGTTATCCACATGAAGTTGTAACAGATAATGGCTTACAGTTTGTAAGTACATCAATGGAAAGATTTTTAAAAGAATGTGGAATCAGGCACATCAAAGCCTCACCCTATTACCCAAAAAGTAATGGGAAGATAGAAAGATTCCATAGATTTCTAAAGAAACAATTCAATTCAAGTTCTGAAGAAGGGAAAGATTGGAAAGAAGATTTATCCAGAATTTTAATGTCTTACCGAACTACTCCAAACAGATCTACAGGAAAGACTCCAGCATTCCTATTATTTTCAAGAGAAATCAAAGCTAAATTAAGCTCACTTGTTAATGATGCAGAAGAAGATGAATCCAACATCAAAGAATTCAATATGGTCTACAAAGAAAAAATGAAAACAAATAATGATATAATTCGGAAAGCTAGTCCTCATAATTTTGAAATTGGAAATTTAGTTTATGTGGCAAATCCAAATAATGGAAAACTTGATTCAAATTTCAGATCAGAACATCATGTCATTCTTGAAAACACTTCAATAAATTCTTTTAAATTAGTCAACACTAAAAATGGGAAAATAATTCATAGAAATGCTAAACATTTGAAACATGTTCCTACTCAAGAGACCAATCAAGGCATTTCTGACTTGATTCCAGAAGATAGCCAGGAAAATCTTAGTTCAGATTCAACAAGAATTGAACACCTCAACTCTTCTGATGTACAAATGCCAGATAATAATTCCTCAAACCAAGACAAGGACACTTCTTTAAACCGACCAAGTTCAAGTAGAACAGGGTCTACATTTAACCCAGTTGTTTCAGATAGACTTGATGCCGAGGCTCTTCACCAGTTGCCACCAGAGGTTTCTCCACACTTGCCGACTACCAAGGAACCCGTGATCACCAGGAGTGGAAGAGTCGTCAAGCCATCATCAAGATATAAAGACATGATTCCTTTCATCTAAAGGAAGGAGGGAATGTAGTATTCTGTGTTTTAAAATATATAATAGATCATCATCATAAACAATAATAATACGATGTATAATGTAAACAATGTGTTAATGTAAAAATATAAATATAAAGTGTAATAAATAATTTGTAATATAATTTCATCTGGTGAGTAATGTTTAATTAAATAATAACTATACAACAATACCCTTAATATTTAAAACTTAAAAATAATGAAAAGATAACTAATAACAAAAAAGTTAACTTTTTAGACTTAAATATAAACCTTGCAAACAAATCAGTTGGAACATATGACAAAAGAAATTGTTATTTTTTTAAAATTATTAAATTCTGTAATGTCAATTCCAACATATCATCAAATTGCTGCAAAGGCATATATTTTGGTCAATTTTTAAGATTTTATAGAATCAACAACATTAAAACAAACTTTATTAAAGACATTAAAAATCTTAATAAAGAGTATTTAAACAATGGTTTTAAATACAAAACAGTAGAGTTTTACAATAGGCTGTCAATACACAAATACCTAAGCAATAATAAATATAATTATAAATTTGAAACTTCAAACTTCTCCAATTAATCTAACCAACAACTTATATTC
Organism: Cordylochernes scorpioides; assembly: GCA_030710605.1. Lineage (NCBI taxonomy): Eukaryota > Metazoa > Arthropoda > Arachnida > Pseudoscorpiones > Chernetidae > Cordylochernes > Cordylochernes scorpioides. The sequence continues at coordinate 88,182,164 of CP092886.1, read as the reverse complement.
TACTCTTATACCAAAACAAATGATAGAATAACTGAATATATTTCCTATGACTTTAAATAAATTAATTATATGATAACGATTATAAAGCATTAAATTCATTCAAATCGATCTCCAGTTACTGTGGGAGGGAACTGTAAAACAAATATAAATGAATTTGAAGCATAATAAATGTTTTATTATTCAATTAATATATAATTTTAATAAAAAATGTAACTTATATCAATGGAAACAAAATTTTAATACATATTTTCACAATCTTTAAAATTTCTAATGATTCTTTTCTGACAGCTTTTTAACTTCAAACAACTTTTAAAATAAGATTTCCTAGAAGAGGGAAGGTTACTTTTAGAACAAAGTTGGCGGGCCCCAAAGAGACACATGTTACTTGTCCACACATGTGCACTGTCTCTAGGGAGCAACAGACGTAAACAACCTCTTTCTATGTTATCTAATATTAATTTAATTATACAGTTTGATGGTCGAAGAGAAATCAATCCATAATGAAGTAAGGGTGAAATGGGATGTGGTATTTTCATCTGAAGAGCCCTGATACCACAGATTTCTCTTTCCAATAGATTTTCCAATCTCCTTTTGTGTAATGTTCTGGTCTACCATTAGGGTTCCAAAAATAATTTCTAATAGGCAAAGATTTAAAATATGTTTATCTATCCTTAACTAGGCAAAAACATTATATCATATTATTCTTACTCTTAAAAAAAAAAAAATTCTAAAATTATATAGGAAAAAAAATTACAAAAACAATTAATTAACTAAAAAATACTAACCCCCTTTCAATTCTCTACCTGTTTGAAATAAAAGTGTATGGTTCTTTCTTTATCTCTTTCCTCTCTTTTACTAAAAAATAAATATATAATCATTATAAATCTCTTCTTTATTCCTATTTATTTTTAGAGTATGTCTACATGAAGGGTAAAAGCCGATGCTAAAAAAGACGTTACGTTGTTAAATCTTCTTTTCATGTTAAATTTTCTTTTTATTTTTCAATTTTTTTTCTCTATTTAAAATAAAAACATGTTTTTCTAACATATAATTACTTTTATTACATTTTTCTCTCCTAAATAAGATATAAATATAATGCATATAAACAACTTTTTAATCATCTAACTTAAACACAAAAATAATTATCAACTTTTATCTTATATAATTATTTTAGATTTAGCTTGCTAATCTAATAGAATTCCCTTTTTATATATAAAATATTACTATTATAGTTCTATCACAATATATAAATCCATGTTAACTTACTCTATAATATCAACTTAAAAATAAATATATTTAAGATTTAAATTTTTATTTGATAAACTTTATTATTTACATTTCATATATATGAAACATTATAAAACATTGATATACAATTAGCTTCAAAACTACAATTTATTATAAATAAATTAACTAATGAATATAATTATAAATTTATCGACTCAAATAAAAAAATCATTAACTATTTAATGAACAATTGGACAAACATTGAAACAGTACACACATTTGACTTTGTGGACCTATATTCTAAAATAAATTTAAGAGATCTGAATTATAAAATAACCAATTTATTTAATGAATTCATTAATGACAAAACTTTCTACATTAAAATTATTCACATAACAGATATAAAACAATTAAATTAGATCTTAAAACAGCAAAAACTCTACTAGAAACATTTTTAAATTTTAACTATATAGAATTTAAAAATAAAATATATATTCAATCAGAAGGCGTTCCCATGGGAACTTCTTCAAGTCCTTTATAAGCCAACCTAATATTATTCTGGTACGAAAGAGAATACTTTCTACAAAATAATGTTAATTGGCAAATGTTCCATTATGTTGATGACATCATAATATTTAATAATCCACAGTTTAAAAACTTAATACCTGAAATATATCCTAAATACTTGAAACTTAAGAACAATGGAAAAATTCATAGAAACAAAAAAGTTAACTTTTTAGACCTAAATATAGACCTTACAAATAATGCTATTAAAATTTATAATAAAAAAAGTAATTATAATTTCAATATTATAAAATACTGTAATATAAATTCTAATATATCATTAAATTGCTGTAAAGGTATATATTTTGGTCAGTTTCTAAGATTTTATAGAATAAATAATATATTAGAAAATTTCATAGAAGATGTTAAAAATTTAAACATGGAATTTATTAAAAACAAATTTAGTATCAGACAAGTAAAATATTTCAACAGTATATCAATTATAAAATACTTAAAAAAAATGGAAGTATACATTTATTAAATCAACTTTCTATAATTTCTCTCAATTTTTTTTTATTTATTGTTACAAAAGCACGAAGTCCAAAGGACTATTGTGCTGTGCTAGTATTATTTACATATATATGATTAAATATTTACACGATGGATTAGTATTGATTTGTAAATTATTGTGCAAATAGTTCTAAACTTAACAAAGTTCTCATAAGATATAGTATATACACAAAGAGAATTTGGTAATGTTTCAAAGTATCTACATACAATTTGGTTAGTCAGAGGGCAAGATAAAAGAAGATGCTCTGGTGATTCAACATCTAAGCGGCATTCACATGTTGGATCATTGATAGCATTCAGTTTGAATAGGAAGCTTAAGAAGGGTCCTTTGCCAGTTAAGAATAAAGTAGTGAATTTATCAGAAGAAATGAAATTTGGGACAGCAATTGGAAAGAATTTCTTGAACAGTTCATTAGATTGAGAAAGATAAAACTTAAATTTTAGATCCAGATATAGTTTGTTTAATTCTTTTTGAAGGGGTTTTTTGAGTGTTCGATCTGTGAGAGAATTTGTCATATTATACTTTGTTTGTAATAATTCAAGATAATCGGACAGTAAAGGGGTTTTCGCTAGTGTATGTGTGATGTAAGAATATGAAGTCCTATAAGCATGAATGCATCTAATAAGAATTTGATATTGTATAGAATTCAACTTGGATCTTTTTGCTGCAGTGATAAAAGGAAACCAAATATTTGATGCATAGCTTATTGTAGAGCGTATCATAGCTTTATATAAGATCAATCTACGCCGAGTATCAATGCCCCAAGTACGTGCACATAATGAGAATAATATATTCTTAAGTTTCGTAGCTTTCATAATTATATTGTCAACATGTGTTCCAAAATTAATCTTATTCCTTTGTCTATGATTTTTAAAAATAACTCCCAAAATTTTAACAGTTTCTGATGGTTGAATTATTTTTCCATCAAAATTAATGGGCAATTTTTCATAGTTATGTAGATAGAGGATACCTGTTTTGTTTGGACTTAGTGAAAGTTTTACCTTTACACACCAGGCTTTGATTTTTATTAAACATTTGGTAATATTATGCTGAAGATCATAGATGTTTGAACTCCATACCACAAATGTCACATCGTCCGCGAAAGCAATTACTCTAGCAAAACTTTCGTTAAAAGATAAGTTGAAATCATTAAGTATTATATTCCAAAGAATAGGAGAAATAATACCACCCTGGGGACATCCCTTATTTATCTTTTTTATACACTTTACATTAGTATATTTAAACTCTACACTCCGGTCTTCAAAGTAAGAATTAATTATTTTTATAAGTACCGCTGGAAAATTTGCCTTGTCCAATTGTTGGAGAATTGCTGGATGCCATGCGTTGTCGAAAGCTCCGCTGATGTCCACTGTTACTATTGCCGTATTTTCTGTTTCTCTTTTCTGAAGACTTAATTTAGTTATTTCTTGTAAAGCAGAGATTGTTGATTTTTCTTGTGTAAATCCATGTTGAGCAGGATGCATAACATTATTACTATTAATATGATTTAAAAGTTCAATATGAATTAGACTTTCAAAAATTTTACCTAAATTAGAAGACAAGCTTATAGGGCGGTAGGCTTTCGGATCTTTATAATTTTCTTTATTAGGTTTTTTTATAATCATTACTGCCTACTTTCTCCAGGCCTCCGGATAATAATTAAGTCCAATACAAGCATTGAACAATTTTGTTAACACAGGAGATATATGATGAACTGCCGTTTTGATCATCTGATTGCTTATATGATCTATTCCTTGAGCCTTGCCATTTTAAAGTTTTTTAATTATTGAACAGATTTGAATATTATCAAAATAAATGATTTTATCATTAGAAAAAGTATAACTCTTGTCTCTGATTAATTTATGATAGTTTGTGTCAGAAGATTGACAGTCATTCGGAAATAGAGAAGATAAAATATTTTTCATTTCTGATTCGAGCACATCTTGAGATACATCTAGAATTGGTAAATCAAAAGACCTAGGAGAAATTTTTTGTTTAAAAGTTTTGTAAGTATTACCAAAAGGAGATGTATTTTCAACTTACTCCAGGAATACCCTCCAGCTTACATTTCTTGTTTTTTCAATAATATTCATATACTTATTTCGTATTTCTTTATACATTTTTTCATCAACTAGCTGTCTATTAGACCGTTTACCCCGATAATATATATTTCGAACATATTTAAAATGATTTTTAAAAAGTTCCAGTTCATCCGTCCACCAATTAAATGGATTATTATTTAAATATTTTGGTTTTACTCGTAGAAATGCATATGCAGCTTCAATTAATATGTCAGTTATGAGAGAAACTACACAGTTTATATCGTTTATATTTACTATTTAACCTAATTTCATCATTGCCTCATTTATCCTAGACACATTGATTGCCTGCTCATATTTTTGCCAATTGGCTCTTTTTTCTTGAAAATACCATGTAGAATTATTTTCATGTAATAAACTTTCTGTTTCCAGACCAATGTCGAATGAGATTGCGTGATGGTCTGTGATTTTCGAAAGATTTAACGTTTTCCATCCATTAACAAGTACATGAGCATGACTATTAGTAATAGTAAGATCTATTATACTTAATCCTCGACATGTTTTGTTTCGATTGTTATGTATGAGCATATTGTGAAAATCAATTATAGGTTGAAGTCTTCTACCGTTTTGATTAATAATATTATCAAACCACATCTGACTTCGAGCGTTAAAATCTCCAGCTAAAATCAATGGATTTGTGTTAAAATTTTTAATTAATTTATCAAGGAATGGAACATGACAGGTATCCATTTTATTAGGGTGTATATAAATATTTGAAAGAATAATTTGCCGTTTAGTAGTTTGTACTGATATAGTGGTTGCAAATGAATTTGAAAACTCTTTAATTAATTTACATGATAAGAAAGGGTTTGTAACGATTGTTGCGGTATATATTGGAACTCCCGGTATATTTGCATAATATATTTTTGAACGCATATTAAAGATTACTTCATTATTTATACTATATGGTTCTTGAACTATGATCATATCATATTTTTCTTTAGAAATAAATTCCCTTATTTCATTATTAACCAAATTGCTTTTCCGCGTGTTTTGTTGTAGAATTTTTAATTTGAACATTGACCAAAAAAAAAAAAAAAAACAAGAATAAGTCTATTCTAATCCAAAGTAACAATATCATGATCTAAATCTGCATAACATGTTCTTTGTATCTCATATTTCATTTGTTGAAGGAACACAGGACATAATTTGTCATTAGAACGATGATTATTGCTATTCCTATATTTAGGATGTGTAGAGCAATTTATGCACTTGGGCAAGGATTGACAGTTAACATGTTGGTCATTGTCTCCGCAATTTTTACATTTTATGATGTTACATGAATTTTTACTATGACCATAACTAAAACAGTTTTGACATTGACGTACAAGCACCTTATCCTTCATATATGTAACCTGTATGTCTGTATATATACGTTGTAATTTCTTCATAATTTTGTATGTTGCCGGGGAAATGCGGAGAACAACATCCTGTACATCAGTATTTGATCTCATAGCGAACAGAACCTTCATCTTCTTCTCTCGACCTTCTAACTCTGGGTTCATATTGCATAAAATCAAAGGCAATTCCTTAATATCTGTAGATTTAGTAATTGACTTAAGAACAATTGTAGGATCTAGTGGTTTTGGTGCATAAATTAATGCTTTTTGATTTACCTCATCAATCTTTTTAAACTCTTCAATCAATGTATTCAAATTTTCACCTGAATCAACTTTAAGTATTACGCCAGATTTTGATTTTATTATTTTATTTATTTTGACTTTAGATCTATCATTTCTCATCTTTTTAATACCATTATTTACTTCGCCTAATACTTCAGCCGGGGAAACATTTAACTTGGATTTAAATATCATTGTTTTATCCGTTACATTTTGATTTTGCATAACTATTTTATCGTCTTCACTAGTAACTCTCGCAGCTTGACCATATGACCTATTATAAAATTGACTTGAAGGAGATATTTTCTTTATTGATTCGTCCAGATTTCCAAGTCTATCACAGATAGAGCCATTGATTACAGCGATATCTCCCATTGTATCCATCAATATATTCAATTGCTTTAGCAAACCCTGTACAATTGTAAGATGATTTTGATTTATGCTTTTATTTGTAGATGAGTACTTTGATTTTAATGTGTCAGCAATTTGTTCCAAGATGATCTTATGCTGAATCCTACATTCCTCAGTACGTTTTTCAATTTTATCGACCATATTGTTCTAACAAGCGGCAAGCGGTCGCGCCGCGCCGTCTGCTGATATGCAAATCAGCTGTATATAAAATGTTTAAGTATACTTAAGAGTTGGTTATTATATGTATAATAATATGAGTAAGGTATAAAAGATTTTAAATTTCAAAAACAACTCTAAAAACAAATTTGAAGTAATATCTACCGGAATTCGCGGAGCGCTGCAAAAACACGTCCGCCCGACGATAATAATAACTAATACAAATTTATAATCTTTAACAGTTAATTAAACTTAAATTAAATAACTGATTTGAAGATTTTTTCACAAGATTTTTTAAAGTAATATTGTGTAGAGTTCATTTTGTTTAATCTCCAATTTCTGGGGAGGAGAATGGAAATTAAATAAAAGTGAACTTTCACAATTAATAGCTTTATTAAACTCTAATAATTTGCCTTTTTAAATGAATATTGAAATATGAATAAGTGTTGAATCAGTTATATTGATATAACTAGCTGTGAAGATTATAAAGTTTGGCTTTCTTCCCTTAACTATTTTTACTTTCTTCTTTGGTTGTCTTGTTGTTCTGAAATTTCAGAATAAGCGGTCTAATTTTGAAGGAACGACACATGTCCCCCCCGCAACATGTGTCATCCAGAAATAGCTATTTACAGAGGAGGACGTCGCGGACGAGGTAGGTTTACAGTTGGAATTTGTTAACACTTGTACTTGTTATATCTGTTCATATAAATGTTTCACTGAAGTAACTTAATATTAACACATAAAATCCGGTTGAAAAGAGGTCTATTGACATAATAGAGAAGGGGTGAAATGTCAGTTGGACTTCTATTTGAGAATCCCCGGTCCAGCAGATCTCTTTTTCCAATAATTATTTCAATTTATTTTTTTTTGTATATGTCTGGTCTACCATTAGGGTTTCAAAACATAATAACCAAACTTATAACAAAAGTTAATTCATATTATAGATATATTACTAAATACAACTATTTATAATCATATTTTAAAATAAAAAAATTTAAAAAATCATTTAAAAAAAAGGATAAAATATAAAATTATAAATATATATATATATATATATACTAACAATCTTATCTACCTTCTTTACAAAACTTTTCTTTTTCTTATTATTAGTTTGATTAAAAGTGCATGGTTCTGTCTTTCTCTCTTTTCTCTAACTACTAAAATTTATAATTTTAAATATATTCTCACTTCTATTATTCTATATATAAATTAGAGTATGTCTAAATGACGTGTAAAAGCCGATGCAAAAGACGTTACGTTGTTAAATTTTATTGTTATTAATTATAAATATATAATTAACTGAATGAGTTGTTAGAAGTAAAGGATTTTTATTTCTCTCTCTCTCTCTACTAAATAATAACAATTTACAAATTTTATAATTTGAATTTAAATAATTAAAATAATGAAGATAATTTTAATATAAAACTAAACCATAAAACTAAACAACTATTTATTGTTATATAAACTACAACTTATATATTTATTATTTATTTATTTATTTATCACACACATTTAACTTTAGTAAATATTAATTATATGTTTACAAAACACCGTCAGTCTATTATTCCTAATTCCATTTTCTTATATTCACATCACTTATATATTTCACACTATTCTACATATTCCTCCCTTGTTTAGTTATTATCTAATCATGTCCTTGAATCTAGAAGGAACATGTATTTGTCTTCCACTTCTAGTGATGACAGTCTTGTTTTCATTCTCATTAGGTGATTCATTTGGGTATAAACAGTCCATATCAGATATAGCAATCTGCTCTTCTGGTACAATATCTTCTAAGGTTGCTTCTTGTTCTGGTAGATACCTTGAAGTACTAGGAAGTTCCATTCTAATTTCTGGAGTCTTAATCAAAGTGGTATTCAAATCAATTCCTTTGTTAAAATCTTGTAAGACATTGGCATGTCTTAAATGCTTTGCATTCCTAATGATAAAGCTACCTGTCTCAGTATTGACTAACTTGAATGAATTTGGAGATATAGTCTCTAGAATGATAAATCTTTGGTTGTCATAATTTGGTGTCAACTTGCTTTTCATTTCAGTGTTTGCGACATAAACAATATTACCTTTCTTGAAGTCATGAGGCAAGGCCTTATTCTTGCTATCAGCATATTTCTACATTCTTTCTTTATAGGCTTGATTATGCTCCATCACTTATTTATCCATAAGAGAATCATTGTTATTTATATCATTGAGCTTATTTCTAATTTCCCTGGAAAAAAGCAATAATGCTGGTGTTTTCCCAGTAGAAGGGTGTGGAGTCGACCTGTATGCCATTAGAACACATTGAAGTTCTTCTTTCAAATCCTTTCCTTGCAATTTTACTGAAATAAGTTGCTTTTTTAAATATCTGTGGAAACGTTCAATTTTTCCATTGCTTTTAGGATAATATGGTGACACTCTTATGTTTTATACCTGATTTCATAAAAAATTGCTCAGTATCTTTGCTTACAAATTGAAGACCATTATCTGAAACTATTTCAATGGGAAATCCATATCTTGCAAAAATTTCTTTTAATTTTGAAATTATAGTTTTCGAAGAAATATCATGTATTATAATCGCTTCCGGAAACGATGAATAATAATCAATAAGTGTCAAAATATATTTTGAATCAATTGGTCCAACTAAGTCTACTCCTACTTTATACCATGGTCTAGGAGGTATTGGTATGGTTGTTAAAGGTTGGTCATGCTTTAAAGGTTGATTGACTTCAAAAATGTAACAATTCTTTATACGTCTTTCTATATCTTTGTCCATATTGGGCCAATAGTATTTTTCTCTTAAAATTTGTTTAGTTCTAGCAATCCCTTGATGAGTTTCATGAGCTAAGTCTAAAATATTTCTTCTAAGATCTGTTGGTATAACAATTCTCTTTCCTTTTAAAATGAGATTATCATAAACTGAGAGTTCTTCCTTAAATTTGTGCAAACTTTTAAGTTCATCATCATCAATTTGATATGGCCAATTTCCAGTTTGAATTATTTTAGTTAGAAATTTGAAAAATGGATCTGCTTCACTTTGCTTCTTGATATCATTGAGGGAAATTGCCTTCATTTCTTCTGAAAATATGGAAAGTACTTTTTCTACATAATCATCAACAATATTTTCACATGAAATATTTGTTAAAGGTTTTCTTGAAAATATATCTGCAATATTTTGTTTTCCCTTAAGATACTCTATTTCATAATCAAAAGGTTGAAGTCTCCAACTAAGTCTTTCAATTCTTGGTGGCAAGACTGTTGCCTTCTTAGGATTAAGCATATAAATCAATGGTTTATGATCTGTCTTAGGTACAAATTTATTTCCCCATAAATAGTCATTGAAATGCTCAACAGCCCACACACACCCAAGAGCTTCTTTCTCTATTTGTGAGTATCTTCTCTCAACATTAGTCAATGATCTACTTGCATAGGCCACTGGCTTTTTGCTTCCATCATTTTGTCTTTGTAGTAAAACAGCTCCTAAACCTACAGGACTAGCATCAGCAATTACTTCGGTAGGTGCATTCATGTCAAAATAGGCTAAACATGGATTTTTTGTAAGAGCTTCTTTCAATTTTCTGAATGAGTCCTCTTCTTTCTTGCTCCACTTCCATTTTATGTCCTTTCTTGTCAAATTATTAAGTGGTTCGGCTAACTTTGAAAAGTCTGGAATGAATTTTCTTAAAAATCCGCATGTACCTAAAAATGATTTTAGAGAATCTACATTTTCAGGTTTTGAAAAACTTAGAACACTTTCTATTTTCTTTGGATCAGGTCTAATTCCATCTTTACTAACAATATGGCCTAATATTTCTAATTCATTTAGAGCAAATTTACATTTACTTTTGTTTAGTTTGAGTCCAACTTGTTGAAATCTTTCAAATACTTTTTTCAGTCTTTGATCCAATTGTTCTATAGATTGCGCATATACAATCACATCATCTATGTAGCATAACACTCCTTCTAAATGAGACAATATTGAGTTCATAGCTTTTTGAAAAGCTTCAGGTGCGCTGCAAAGTCCAAAAGGAATTTTGCAAAATCTGTAGCATCCTCTGGGTGTAATAAAGGTGGTCAATGGCCTGGACTTTTCATCAAGTTCAATTTGCCAAAAGCCTTTCTTCGCATCAAGTTTAGCAAAAACTTTTGCTCCCTGCAATGCTTGCAATATATTGTCAACTGTTGGGATTAGATTATCTCTCTCTAACTATGGCTTTATTCACTTATCTCAGATCAACACATAGTCTGATTTCTTCAGTACCCTTTTTTGGAACTGCCACAATGTTTGAGATCCATTCAGAAGCTTCATGGACTTCCTCAATAATGCCATCTTCTATCATTTTGTCTAGCTCTTGATTGATGGCTTCTACCATTTTATATGGAAAATGTCTGCATCTCTGAGCTACAGGAGTAACATTTTCTTTTAGAGTTATTTTTTGACTATAACCCTTTACATTTCCTTGACCCTGAAAAAGGTTCATGTTTTCTTGTATCAAATTATATATATCCTTCGGAATAACTTCCTGTTGAATATTCCTTATTTTTGTTCCACGCTTTATAATTTCTAATTCGAAACTTGCTTTCTTTTCTAAAAGAGGTTCTGCTTTACCTTCAATCACAAAAATCTGTTCCTTTATAGACCTTTCACCCCATGAAACATCTGCAAAGAAATATCCACAACATGGAAGAGGTGAAGTTTGTCCATAGGCATAAAATTTCCTTTCTGTACCATTTAAAGTTGGCATTTGAGACTTAGGAAAAATATTTTTCAAATTTTCAAGTCCTATGAATGTTGTATCACTCCCTGTATCAATAGTCATTGTTATTTCCTTTCCATCTATATAGATACTTTCTTTGTTATCAGAGCCTAAAAAGAAAGTGTATTCATATGAGTCTTCATTATTTTCTGAAATATTTTGAATATTTCTTTTCTTTCCTTCAATATTTTTATATTTATTTTTATTTCTACAAACTCTATTAAGATGACCCATCTTGTTACAAAATGTGCATTTCATATTTCTAGCTCCACATTTATATGGAGGATGTGTAGTTAAGCCACATCTATAGCATTCTTCCAAATTAGGTGCACTTACCTTGGAGGTGCTTCCTTTTTGATGGTACACATTATGAGCTTTTGGTCCTTTAACAGTTGATTCATTAGCTGCTTGGAAATTATTTTTATAGTTTACTCTATTTATTGAGGTCATATCTTCATTTGTCAATACTCTAAATTCTTCTTTGGCTGTTTCAAACATTCTTGATATCTCAATTGTTCTTTGAAGATTCAAATTATCTTGTTGCAACAGCTTTTCTTTTAATTGCCTATTATAGCATTTTTATATGATATGATCTCTGATCATGTCTTCTTCTAAATTTCCAAATTCACAGGATTTGACTAATTCTCTTAGGGCAATGACATATGAATCAATATTTTCATCTGTATTTTGTTTTCTTTGCCTAAATTTAAATCGTTCTGATACAATATTTTTTTGTGGTGTGAAATATTTAGTTAAAGCTTCTTTTGCTTTTTCATACGTATCTTTTTCTTCTGGCAAATTAAAGAAAATTCTTTGGACCTGTGGTCCAAGGCAATGCAAATGTGTTGCCCTTTTAACGTCATCTTTCTTTGTTGAAACACCGCTTGTTAATTCATAAATTAAATATGAATTCATCCAATGTTTGTATTCGGAATACAAATCTGTAGCATTAAGGTTCAACGGTAATGGAGACGTCAAATTATTTGCCATCTTCTTTTACGCTTATTTAATTATTATTATTTTTTAATCCTCGTCGCCAAATATGTTGTGTTGTTTATCTTTTATAAACTACAACTTATATATTTATTTTTTAAAAATTTCTTTAATCTTTTCTTTTATGAACCCACTGAATAAGGAAGTTAACATTTTAGGAATAACATGGAATATACTGATAGAGACACTGACAATTGGTTTGGAGATTTTGAATTAATTGGACCAACCACCAAGAGAAAAGTATTAAATGTAAAATTAAAAATGCAATAAAAGTAATTATATGTTAGAATATTATGTTTTTATTTTAAATAGAGAAAAAAAAATTGAAAAATAAAAAGAAAATTTAACAAGAAAAGAAGATTTAACAACGTAACGTCTTTTAGCATCGGCTTTTACCCTTCATGTAGACATACTCTGAAAATAAATAGGAATAAAGAAGAGATTTATAATGATTATATATATATATATAATGAGAAATTATAAACAAAAATAAATATTAAAATAATAATAACATTTAAAAGATTTCACAATAGTATATATAATTCGATATCTATTATGTACAATTTATACTTACCCTTTATAACTACTTTTTAAATTTAAAAACAAATTGTATTGTAGCGGAATATCTACAAATCCATTTAACGTTCTTTTCCTCATTTCCCGTGATACCCATCCTTCTAAAAATAATCTCTTTCTTTTTTAAATTTTATATTCCTGTAAAATATCCCAATATCATTCCAATCTGGCCTATGTCCTGTATTGCGATTTCACCGCCACTCTGTTGTGGCAACGATCTAAGTTATATAGAGGGAGTCGCTCACCTCTATTCTTGGTCGGCGGGGTTGAAGGTTCAAAATTGTGGTGTCGCTGCTCATAGCACTTTTAAAATATACGACGAAAACAGGAGGGAAAATTATATTATTATAAATTAAGAAAAATAGTAAAGTATTATTTAATTAATTATATATTTAAATATTTACACTAAAAGAATCGGGGATCAGGGCAAATTCTCGCGGTCGAAAGTTGTTTACAGGTTCTTCTGTTATTGTTTTCTCATTTCAGCCGCTGCATTCTCTTATATAAATTGTGTCCCATTCTGTGCATTCAACCCCATAAATTGCATTACTTGGTTTTGATGTGCTTATGTTATCCTTCATTATGCTATTTCTAGTTTAAAATTCCCTTTTTTCCCGTACTTACCATATATTATATTTAAATTTTCTCAAAATTCTATATATTTCGTTATCTACATCTCTAAAATATGAAACAATTATATTATTGTAATCATCTTTATTTTACTATTTGAATTTGTAATATATATTTCATATCTTTTAATCCAAATTGCCTTGCCAAATGTTTTAAATTTTGTTTGCTTCTGACGAGGACAAAAGTTTTTTGTCGAAACGTCGAGGTAATAAAAAGATTCACTGGCCGAAGTATATTTATTTTCAAGAGAAAACAATCCCTATATATATAAAAGTCAGTGTATGTATGTATGTATGTATGTGGGTATCTATGTCGGCTATACACGTCCACAATACGTAACTAATCTGACTGAAAATTTTAACAGTATATAGAGTAGAATCTGGAAAAATTTATAGTGAAAATTTCAGGTCTCTATTCCGAATATTCTTCGAGTTATTTGCAAATTGCGTTGCAAAATTGCCTTTTCGCTCGCAAGCAGCGCCTCTAGCGGTGAAGATATCAGCTGACCTAATGTACATGTAAAACGTGTTTTAACAGGACATAGAGAAAAATCTGGAAAATATATTTATCGGATTTTTAACCAATAAAAATTAAAATTGACAGGTACTGGGCAAAAATAGTTGTTTTTTTTTTAGTCAGAAAATGATGATGACAATATTGCTGTATCATGTTTGATTATCAGATACAAAATTATATCGGGAAAAATTCCAAAAAGCTGAGACCACGGGTGAAGCCAGTTCATTTTTAGTGTGCAGGAACAAAATTCTAACAGAAAAACATTCATTCGAGCAGAAGACACAAAGCCAGATCATCTCTTTATAAAAATATCGCTTCTCTGACACAAAGTTTGGAGCGGGACGTTTCACAAGAGTGACATCCACGGCTCCAATTTATAATTGTAACGAATAGTATCTGAATAAAAACATTTAATCGGGTAAAACCTGGGCGTTGCCCGGGTCATTCGGCTAGTATCTCAATAAATACTGATGCGAGCTGGTGCATAACCCGAGACGCAAAATCCTACTCGGGATATACAGTCAAACTTGGTGACAACTTAATAAACTTGAGAAGTAGGAAGCAAAATCTAGTACCCTTGTCTACATATTTAAAAACAAAATCTAGTACCCTTGTCTACATCCTTATATCTATAAAAATGAAATGCGAAATCGATGTTTGTTATCGCATCACGCAAAATCTACTGACTCAATCATTATGGAATTTCGCATGTAGGTAGCTGAAGATTTCGTTTAACATATAGGCTATTCAAAAAACGAAAAGGTTTAATGTGCTATTTTTAAAAAATGTTAAACCAAAATTCCTTAGTTCAAGCCTTTTACCGCTTGGCGGCGCACTGGTCGCGACGATAAATGAATTTGATTGGTTAATAATTTTACACGTTGTTTGTTTTTAATTTGTAATTTTGTAATTTTACCAGATTAATGTGTCTTTAAAAGGTAAGATTATTTTTATATATTTAAACTCTTTGAAAATAATTTTAATCGATCATTATCAAATAAATACGCCCCCGGAACCTGGGTTAATTAAAACTGTATTGTGAAATTTCGCACGTAGGGAGTTGAGGTTTTGGTTTAACATTTAGGCTAAAAGCACAAAAATTGCATTTCGAAAAACTTTCTTTTCCTTTTTAGAAGGTAGATTTTATTTAATCATTTAGTAATATTTTTTCAATTTAAATTAATTGGAATTATTATTTATTTCGCAGCTTATTCATATATTTTGCTTCGTTTAATTTTAATTAGTGTACATATAACGATCTACATTTTTAAAGATAAGTGTACTTTTTTATCTCATAAGGTATATTTTTTTTTTATTAAAGTTGTAAAAAGTATATTTATTGAAAAAAGTATGTTTTACAATATAACTTGCTACATATATTTTACTATATGTTTGTTCCATGTAATATGTTTATGCTATAATAGCATTTATATTGTAAGCAGCAGCTATGAATTTTCAGTAACTGCTTTATTTAAGGGTTGGCTAAACATTTTTTTTCTGTCATTGGTTTAGGTAGGGTTTATATTTATCTTCTTCACAATATATGACTGCTCATATATATTTATATGGTACAACCATATTTTTATATGAATGTATTTAGATATATATATATGCAAATATACTCATTTATATAAATAAATATACAATCAGAGATCGATTGGTGCATAATTTTACGTTATGTTTGTTTCTAGACTAAATTTATTCAAATCGAGATAGCTTTTTTTATGCTTTTACAAGTAAGTATAATATATTTAACGTTTCATAATACTTTTCAAATTAAAGTCTTTGGAAACGATATTGCTTTTTTTCTATCCTACAGGTCAACAGTACACTGCAACATGCTATCATAACTCTGGCTTTTTGCATTGATATTTATTTATTGTGAAAGTACTGTTTGCTACCTTAAGCTCTGGAGAAATTATAATGTAGATCCATCCTGTGGAAATCACACCATAGTAAAAAAGAACGCATGTAGCTGGTAGCAAATTTTGTGCCCTTTGTGAAGCTAGCGTTCAAATTTAATTTTTTAGAAAGATATTTCTATTGTTGGCCTTATTTTCGCTTGTCCTGACCCATATAGGGTTAATTAATAACTCATTTGACATTTACCTTTATTTATGGTCTTGGCAATATATATGTAAAGCTTTTTAGGTAAAAAAGAATTGAGGTATATTTTGAAATATAGATAAAAATCACAAGGAAGCAAGACCAAATCCAAATAAATAAATTATGTGTGGTTTCAGTAACAGCATTGTTACCATCTTCGGACAAAAGTACTGAATACATTCAGTAATTTTGTCTTTATAAGGTAACAATGCTGTTATTGAAACATCACACATAATTCGTTTATTTTTTATTTGGTCTTGCTTTTTTGGTATTTTTAACATTGCCCTTGACTATTAGAAAATGATGCAAATTTCCTAATTATTTTATGCCATTTTAAAAAATACATTCTTTTGTAAAAATATCTAATTTCCCACATTTTTCTAAAACTGCCAACAATAACCTAATAAAAAATAATCCAAGTCTGGGTATTTCAGTATTGCAGATATATTACATTTTTAAAAGTTGCTTAACTATCGATGTACATGCCGGATTAGGTGCCCTTAAAAATGTTTAATCTGGCTGTTTCTTCTTGAACTGCCGAGAGTGAAGTGGAGAAAGTGAAATTTTCCGGTTGCGAGGACCATTTCCCTTTATTCACACTAATCATTAGATTTTTTTTTTCATTTTTTAGATACCAAAGCCCAGTTTGGTTACTTGCACTCACTGGAGGGGTTTGACTTTTTCAAGAATCAGGGGCTATGGGGCAATTTTTTTTTTCAGAACAAATTCCCCAAAACTGGATTCGATGATCCCGGGTCGTGGTTTTTAAAAATCAACAGTTTAGACCACTCCTCCAAAATGCACTCTATTCATTAGATGTGTTTGTGAAATTGATCTTATATTTCAGATTATTTTTACCAGAATTTTTAATTTTGATGTTTGCAGTTTATCTCCATTGTGCTGAAAGAAAATTCTTTACTTTAAGTTTTAAAACAGTTGGGGGCTCTATTCATTCAAGAGTCAACCCCCACTCGAACAATACCCGGGCGAAGCCGGGTCCATATATCTATATAGGCTCAATTTATTGAGCAGTTTTTTCAACCAAATTAGACTTTTTTTTTTAGGCCTTCTTCCATTGTCTTTTTTGTTTTTGTTTTTGTTTTGCTGTCATTTGTTTAGGTAGTATTTAGATTTATCTGCTTCATAATATGTAGCTGCTCATATATATCTATGTATGTTCTACTCATATTTATTGTGCATATTTTTTCTGCGATTTATACTTTTTTTTTTTACGTCTTCTTCCATTTGCTTTTTTTTAATCAGTTGTTTTACGTTTTCACTGAGTTTTATGCATTTTTCCCCTCCTTTCAGATTATTTCTATGCTTTTTTTTTATTTTGGCCTTAGTCATGAGTCGCGCTTATTTTAATACATTATTTTTGAATTTTTTTCTTCAATCTCAGTCCTTGATGTTTTACATTTTTCGGTTATCCTTATTTTTATTTTTACTAATGCTTTGTGTTTGTAGGTATGCCAAGCCATAGGAGAAGCAATCTTTCTCAGCGTTCCAATAGCTCTAGGGTTCAGCATGCTTCAGGGTCAAACATTGCAAGTAGTTGGTGTGCATCTTGAGTCTCCCTGTTTCTCGCATGGGCAACTCTATGTAGCATGCTCCCGTGTTTCCAGCCCTAAAAATTTATTTGTCTTTAGTTCTACTTTTAGCAAGACACGCAATATTGTTTATCAGGGGGCTTTGATATAGATTTTGACAATTTTGAAAGAGATTTCTTCGAATAATGATTTTGGGAAGCTTGACTTTTGTAACTACATAATTTGTGAATAATTTGTTATCATTATTGCTCTACTGTAGTTTCATCAATAAAGCTTTTTTTACTTTATTTTATTTTAATTTTTTCACATTTAATTCATTTACATAACTCTATTCTTGAAAATTGTTTTTTATTTTTTTTTATGGTATCAACATTTCTGGTTCAATTAAGGTTTTTGTTAGCCTGCAACACACCTTATCATAGCTCATTGCATTTATCAGGATAACTTTGCTGTTTTGATTTTTACACCATTAGTATTTTCATGCCTCTATATTATTATATTTGTTTGCAGAATTTTTTAGACAATTTGGTTTGGGTTATATACATTAAGAATTTGTAAAAATATAAAGTCAAAGTTTTACAACAAAAAAAAAATTTGGAGCACCATTTCTCTCCCATTTAATTTAATGATGCTTCATTTATGATTTTTAGAATTGCATTATTTTTATGTATATTATTTTTAAAATTTGTGTTAGCAAGACATGGAATATTGTTAAGTTAATGTAATATTAACATAAACTTTACCAACCCGTGAAGCGTTAGCTCCAGTCTTTTACCGCTGGGGGCAGCACTGTTAGAGCTAATAAATGCTTTCGATTGGTGCTTACTTTTACATGCTGTTTGTTTTTAGACTAAATTAATACACATCAAGTTAGCATTTTTTCATGCTTCAAAAGTTAAGATTATATTTTTAACGTTTCATAATACTTTTAAAATTAAAGCCGGAAATAATATTGCTTTTTCCCATCCTGCAGGTCTACATTACACTGCAACAGCTATCATAACTCTGGCTTTTGGCATTGATATTTATATAATGTGAAAGTACTGTTTGCTACCTTAAGCTCTGGAGAGATTATAATGTGTCTACAGATCCATCATGTGGAAATCACACCATAGTGAAAATGCATTTAGCTGGTAGCAATGTATCACATTTGTAGACATGTGGTGCGCTTACAGTAAAAGCAGTCGCTACCTACCCACCATCGTTATCATGGCCTGTACCACGCGTACTAGGAATAATTAAAAAAAAAAGGAAGCAAGACCGAATACAAATAATTAGATTATGTGTGGTTTCAGTTACATTTTGGCTATCTTCAGACAAAGGTACTGAATACATTCAGTAATTTTGTCTTTATATGGCAACAATGCTGTTACTGAAACATCACACATATATATATATTTTTTTATTTGGTCTTGCTTTTTTGGTATTTTTAAAATTGCCCTTGACTATTAGAAAATTATGCAAATTTCCTTTTTATTTTATATACCATTTTAAAAATTGTATTCTTTTGTTAAAATATCCAATTTCCCACACTTTTCTAAAACTGCAACAATAAATAATACAAAATTCTTCCGAGTTAAGGTAATTCGATATTGCAGAAATATATTACATTTATAAAAGTTGCTTAACTATTTAGATATGTAAATGCCGGATTAGGTGCCCTTTATAATGTTTGCTCTGGCTGTTTCTTCTTGGACAGCCGAGAGTGAAGTGGACAAAGTGATATTTTCAGGTTGTGCCAACCATTTTCCTTTATTCAAACTAATTATTAGCTCTTTTTTTTTTTTTTTTAATAAAAGCCCAGTTTGGTTACTTGCACTCACTGGAGGGGTTGGACTTTTTCAAGATTCAGGGACCATTGGGGCAATTTTTTTTTTCAGAACAAAGTGTCTAAATCTGCATTCAATGATCCCGGGTCATGGTTTTTAAAAATTAACAGTTTAGACCACTCCTCCAAACAGCACTCTATTCATTAGATGTGTTTGTGAAATTGATCCTATATTTCAGATTTTTTCACACGCATTTTCGATATTGCTGTTTGCAATTTATCTCCATTTTGCTGAAAGAAAATTCATTACATTGAGTTTACAAACAGTTGGGGCCTCTATTCATTCATGAGTAAACCTCGCTCGAACACTACACAGGCGAAGCCGGGTCCAGTCGGGTAAAACCCGGGCGTTGCCCGGGCCACTCGGCTAGTATTTAAATATTTGAAGAAACTCCTGAAGTATTATGGTTAAAGGGATTACTAGAAGAACTCTGCGAAAATGTATCTTTCTCAATAACCTTGAAAAGTGACAGCCAGGCTGCAATAAGCTGGATGCAATCTGACAAAATTACTTCACGAACAAAAAAAATTAACCGAAAGTATTATTTAAAATGGAAATAAAAGTATTATTAAGAAATGGAATCAATTGGGTAAACACTAGAAGTGAAGACATGGAACTGGATATTCTAGCGAAGAGTCTCCATAAGGGAAAATTACCAAAATATTAAGATAGCCTAGGGATTGCTGAATAGGACTTACACACAGGGTAGTATTTGCTGCATATATATTTAAGTTTAATTAATTGTTTCCACAGAGTATGTGTGAAAGTCACAATAAATAATAATAATAATAAATAAATAAAATAGGCGCTAATTTCGTAAGAATAAACCGTAAGAATAAAGTTTCTCTTTGTTTACTATTGTTACCTCATACCCAGACGCTATTCGTGTACTTTGTCTAATTAGGATGCCACAAAGATACACATGTAAGTTCGAAGGGATGTAGCTAAAGTTAGCGCTTTATTATGTCTCACTGAACAGAAAGAATACAACGAGTAGGACTTGCCTTCAACCTCCCCGTCAGAAGGATCCTTGGCGCCGTGGATGTCACTCTTGGCAAACCTTCCGCTCCACACTATACAAGTCCAGCTTGGACTACACCGCTTTGTAGGCTCTCCGATGTCAGACCCTACTGGCACCATCTTGCAGGATCTTCCACACGCCTGGAGGCAAGTCGGCACGTTCTCTTCACCCCGCAGATGTAACCAGACTCTTCCCCCCCCCCCCCCCCCCTCACACAGGAATGCTGTTTTTGGCGCCTGCCACATGGAAGCGGGGTAGCTGGAGTCCACTCTTCTTTCCCCAACTTTACTCTGGTGTTTTGGCCTTGTCATCCATGTTACACTGCCCCCTTACCAATCCTTTTCGTCCCGAAAAAGGACTGATTTCACCAGTAACGCTGATCGGCGGCCCTTTGATCTCCCTGACGTTTCTGGCCACATGAGGCTCTTCAGCCTCCCGGAAGCGTTGCGGCAGGATTAGCGCCAAACCTTGTTTTTAGAGCCAAATCTCAACTCAGGTTTTATTCCCACTCTGGGCATGTGGATCGTCGATCTCTACAGTGGATGCGTCCACCTGATGCATCCATATCGTGGCCTTCCAGCACGTATTCGTCCTTGTTAGACGTCCAGAGGTGGTCGGGAAAGTTCTTTTCTTCTGTCGGTTTCCCATTGTCTTTCTTTAGAAGTTCTCTCTTTCGAAACCCTTCAGACCTGGGCTTCTTCGTGCCGACCCCGCACTGGGCTGTGAACTTCTTAAAGCTGCTAGAGGTGTCGGATCACGTGGTAGTGTCAACTTCGATTAACTCTTTCTAGGCGGCGGCTGTTGGATCTGCACCTTGTCGAGCGAAGGAACGAGGATGATAGGTACACATTATTGGCACATATTTTCAACTTGTTTCGCTGGACGATGGCGCTGACACATTGCGCACTACTTCCGCGTCACAGACATTGTCGTCGGATTCCAACAGAGCGTCCAATGCTCTATCCCGTTCAGTCTTGTCTTGTCGCACTTTCATGGAGCATCCAGCTCCGTCCATTCCAGTTGGATCGCCGCTGTAGTCCCTGACAGTCCGGCACCGTCGCAGAAGTAAGCCACGCTGTCGCATTGCAGCTCACCAATATCGTTGTTGTTTTCATGGATTATTTCAGTAAGAATCCCAGGGGTTGAGTTTCCGCACTGTATTTCATCTGGAGGACACTCTCCTTCCGTCCACTTGATTTGGTTCACAACACTCGTGCCACAGCCGTTGTCGAAAGCGATTAGCTCGCCCTCCTTCGCTACACAACCAGTTTGGATAATTTACTGCTGTTAACACTCTGCGGACTTCTGTATCACGGAAGAATCTTCTAGCGTAGATTCTGACAGTCCACTTATGACGTCTCCCGACATTATTGCCGGTTCCTTCATTACCTGGACTCGTCTTTTGTCCCCTCAGACTTTGAATACGCGTACTATTGGTTGCTGTGGTTGTTTTTGTAAAGCCATCAGAATTTTTCTGGCTGGTTTACATTAATCTTAACTTCCCAAGAAATGGGTGTGGCAGAATGTTTGTCATTCCGATTATGTTCGAGTCGACTCAATCGAGATTCCAATGAATAACGCATCTATTTTCTTGTTAATCTGACTAAAGAAGTTTCTGATCAATTTCTTTCATTCTTCAGTCTCAAGGTCGATTAGTTCTTCCATCTTGTTTTTAAATTAGCGCGAAACAAAATCTTCAATTAAAATTAACTAAGCTGCAATCTCCGCTTCTGACACCAAATGTTACGTCATACCCAGACGCTATTCGTGTACTTTTTCTAATCAGGATGCCACAAAGATACACATGTGAGTTCGTAAGGATGCAGCTAAAGTTAGCGCTTTATTATGTCTCAATGAACAGAAAGAATACAACGAGTGGGACTTGCCTTCAACCTCCCCGTCAGAAGGATCCTTGACGCCGTGGATGTCACTCTTGGGAAATCTTCCGCTCCACACTAAACAAGTCCAGCTTGAACTACACCAGTTTGTAGGCCGCTCCGATGTCAGGCCCTCCTGGCACCACCTTGCCGGACCATCCACACGCCCGGAGGCAAGTCGTCACGTTCTCTTCTCCCCGCAGATGTAACCAGACACTGTCCTCCCCCACACAGGAATGCTGTTTTTAGCGCCTGCCATATGGCAGCGGGGGCAGCTGGAGTCCACTCCTCTTTCCCCAACTTTACTCTGGTATTTTGGCCTTGTTATCCATGTTACACTATTGTAAGAGGTTATTCCTTCAATTGTTTTCTCTCTTGTGATTCAATAAAGACAATATTTGATCAATCTTCTTGTAATCAGTATCTTTAAACAAAGTCAACAAAAGCTGGCAAAAGTCAATATTTTAATTTTTCTGTCAATTTCTGTAATCTGATCCAAATATCATTAATAGCAATCTATATACTCGAATTTATTTTTATATATCCTAATTTTCAGACTTCTGGGTGATCACAAAGTGGTCGAGAACGGAAACATTTTCGAATTCCCTTTCAAATGTTATAAGTTTAATATGCTTCCAGACCATATTGATGTCTTAAATTTTTAACACTCGCTCAGTTAAACTAACAATGCATGGTTGGGACTGAAAAATAATCTATATTTACTATTAAATCTTTAAGTTTTGCACGTTTTCAACTCAAAAAAGGTTCGCAGTAATGACTTGAATTCTTCTGTAATTATTATAAGACTTCAAATAAGGATGAAATCCAAATATTTAGGTTCTTTCGAATTAAAAGCAAAAATCTGTCAAAAATCAAGATATATATCTATCTGTTATAATTTAGTAATCTGTTTCCAATATCATTATGCCCAAATTTATATTTCAGCGTAAAGTTAGCTCACCGAGTTATGTAAATAATACCAATTTTGCGCAGCAATCCCGCGCATGTTGATTGAGATAGAACTTGCAAAATTTTTAATATTCGCACCTCTTTGTATGAATGCCAGGCCACCGCCAGCCGAGGCGGTTCCAGCATACAGAAAATTTCACGACAGGCATGATGATTGGACACAGAAGGGCCGGTTGGTCCATACGTCAAATCACTACGGTCAGATACTTCGACGCGTCCACAGTGCCCCGGCTATGACGAAGATGATTGGAACAAGGAAATGTAGCACGATTGAGAAGTGCTGTGCGGCCAAATTGACGTCAGCACACGTGAACCGACGCATCTGCCGAATGGCGTTGGGGGTCCCACAGTCCACTTCTGTAGCCATTTTTCACTATGTGCATAAAACTCTTGATTCTACCCAATCGACTAGAACCATTATGCACAAATGTATCGCCAGCGGCCTACACTCATTGCGCCCATTAACAAGACCGCCTTTGACCCAACGGCACAGACAACTGTGTTTGCAATTTTGTCTGGATAGAGCCACATGGACAGCAGAATGGGACAAGGTAGTGTTTTCAGAATCCCGCTTCGGTTTTAGGAATTACAGTCACCGAGTAGGAGTTTGGCGCTGTCTCAGTGACAGGCCACATCTGTGAAACGCCGCACCTGACGACAACGCAGCATTATGGTTGGGGGGAGCCATCGCCTATGATAGCAGATCACCTCTGATTCGTATTGAGGGCACTATGGTGCATCGCGACGAGCAGTTCGCGAGGGTAGCGGCCGTTTTCGAGGAATTCCACCGATCCTCTAGGTTCGCCGTGAACTATGGAAAGAACTCGGGCTCCTCCTGTGGTGCGGTTTGGTCGCCTGGCGCGAACGCGGCGACTCTCCCCTCGGTGCTTCTAGGTCAAATTCCTCGATCCAGATCCTAAGGACAGGAATCGCCCTAAGGAACTCTGCCGCCCACCGGGAACACCATCTCCTGGCCCTCCTGGAGTCTGCCCCTGCCGGAAATGGGTGCCCTTCACGCGCGCCCTTTCCCTTGTCGGACGAGCTAGGGCCGTCAATTCCCTGGTTCTCTCGGCCATCCAGCACAACCTCCACGCGTACTTGGCCGAAGCTACGACCATCTCCAAGATTCAGGTTCTTTTGGCGAGATTTATATGGGGGCACGAACATACGGCATGGCTTTCTGCTGGCGCCCTAGCAAGGCCCGTGGTCACGGGGGGCGGGACTCGGCTTTATTGACTTCGGCACACAACTCCATCTCGCGTGCTTAAAGGGTGTTCAGGTAGTGCTACACGGAGGGGAAAATTGGCTTCTCTTGGCTGGTGACAGGCGACGCCGGGCTAAATCCTCCACCCGACGGCACCAGAATCCAGCCCTGGCGTCTTCGGCTGCTGGGACTTTGGAATAATATATCAAACTTCCTCGGCCTCAACATCCGGGTGGTCCACACGAGTCAGCTGCCGGATCTCCCCATCATCGGCGGCTGCCGGTTCCTCCATCCCCCGAACCTCCTGGTTCCCACGCATTTGGTCGGCGCCCGAGTTCTGGACCCGAGCGAAATTTCCATCGTCCGCCTTATGCGCTCCACTCTCGCTGAGGCCACAGCCCTCGCCGCCTTCTGCCAGAGAATGGTGGCTGAGAACCTCCAGGCGAGCTTCCAGGAGCCCAGTCTGGCCAAGGCCGTTGACCTGCGCGAGACGACCACGCAGTTCATCAGACTCACCACTTGCTCGGGCTGTCGCGCATTAGAACACCCGTGCCTTGCGGCCCTGCCGATCACCCGGTTCCTGGAGAGATAGGTGTCCACCGTCGATGTGCCGGTCAGGGTTGACTGGTCCTCGCTCCGACGCGGCGCCTTCTAAGGACACAATGGAGATGCCACCCTCCGATTGGTACTGCATGCCCTGCCTCACCCAGACCATCCAGCATCTGCCGGTCCGTCCTGCCCTGCGGGTCCGACGACGGCTCCGATACTGGGGCTGCCAAACCTCAGGCCCCTCGTCCGGGAGGCTTCAGCATCATCGGGACATCCCCTGACCTACAGATTTGAATCTTCGGAACCAGCCTTGAAGACGACGACCTAGCCATCCTTTTGACAGCAAAGGCCCGAATCCACCGGTACTTCGTACAGGTTGGCCTGGGTGATGAAATTGAGGACCCCCTCATCGTGAGGAAGGTAACACTTGTGCTGTGGGGAAGACTCCCCGGCTAAAAATACGAAATTATAAATATTTATTCATTTTTGAATTATCATATAAGGCAGAATAGCTCAGTTGCGAAAGCCTTAGACTGAAAATTTGAACCTCCCTGGTTCGAACCCGCGTTTCGGCCTCTTTATTTATTCAAATTATTTTTGCGATCTCTTATCGATTTTGTAAATTTTGACTGAGGAGTCAATAAATTTGTTTTAATTGCAAAATTTTCACACACAGGTGCCACACTTTCCTGTGTGTTATAGTAACATAGTTTTTTTTATGATGCATTAGCGCGCCATCTGTTATCAAAATTCGAACCTATTATAGATGCTTATGATTCTTTTAAAAATAAACAAATTCTACTGCCCTTACTGCAATGGAAAAATTAATGAATGATGAACCAGGCCCTCCCGTTAATTTTTCCATTGCAGTAAGGGCAGTAGAAATTGTTTATTTTTTTTAAATAATCATACGCGCCTATAATGGTTTCCAATTATGATAGTTTTTTTGTTGTTGAGGTAAACATGGTAGAACCTACTCTTAGACAAGAAATGAATGGCAATGCAGTTATCGTCTCCTTGGCTGTAGACACACAGATTCAGAAACTGCTGCATTCTTGAAAGTCGCCCGATCATTTGTTTTCAAAGTTCGGAGAGAATTGGGAGCTGTAAAGGGTGATGTGGCGGAAGTTTCCCAAAGGAAACATGAAAACTAGATGATAGACCATATTGGAGGTGAGGCCGCAAATTTATTGTATCCTACCTTACCTACCACAGTGAAATAAGAAAAACTACATTGACGTAAATATAGACCTGGCAAGTCCTCATGAAGAAGATATCTCAACTGAAAGAAGCATCCACCGCAGACACCTGAAGAGATCTCTGGCTCTATTAATAGTTCTTGAGACTAAGACTAAGTCTCCAGCTGAGCATCGGGTCGATGCTCTTTATAGGAGGAGGCTATGTGTGGCGAAGAAATACTTTGCATTTTATTATTTAACTAGACGAATGGCCCGGGCAACGCCCGGGTTTTACCCGAGTGCGCATATATTTTAAAAACGTTTTAATTCAAATACTATTCGTTACAATTATAAATTGGCGCCATGTATGTCACTCTTGTGAAACGTCCCGTTCCAAACTGTGTGTTTTTAAAATGTTTTAATTAAAATACTATTCGTTACAATTATAAATTGGCGCCGTGGATGTCTCTCTTGTGAAACGTCCCGCCCCAAACTGTGTGTGTCTTGAAAATATAAAAATAAAAATGTGAATTTTCATAAAAATTTCATCATGTCGATTTTTTTTTTTTGCATTTCACCTACTAAATCGATAGAGATAATTACATTTGCAACATGAACTTAGGTATATTGACTAAATAGAAAACTGCATAGTAATAAAGATCATTTTTTAAAGGCACCATATAGTTTTTTTTTCAATAAAATCGAAACAAAAATTAACGATAAATAACGATAATTGCCTTAAAAAGAAATTGCCTTAAAAAAAAGAAACATTCGCGGTGATTTTGTCTTGCATTCGTTTATACAATTATTATATACGAATGACCCGGGCAACGCCCGGGTTTTACCCGATTAAATGCTTTTATTCAAATACTATTCGTTACAATTATAAATTGGCGCCGTGGATGTCATTCTTGTATAATATATAAATGAGTTTTAAAAATTGTAAAAAAAAAAAATGCATCGGCCGGGAATCGAACCCGCGTGGCAGGCGAGCATTCTACCACTGAACCTCCGAGGGTTATGAAAAATCCCATCCGTGAGCTTCAGACAAACAAACAAACAGACAAACAGACAGAATAAGGCAAATATATAAGTAGATTTACTTTTTCAATGAATATATTTGAAACAGATTTTTTTAGTACTTTATATTTGTAAAATCATCATTTAGTTGCCTTGCTTGCTTGCTCGATATTCTCTAGCTGTAGATAGTTTTTTTTTAAATTTGTTATGATTGTAGGATAGTCGTACAGACGCCACACATCAATAAATACTTTGACATCTTAAGATAATCCAAGACTAATTTTCTACGCTACAATATACTATATATATATATATATATATATATATATATATATATATATATATATAGTGTAGAAACTATATAACAAAATAAATAACAGTGATTCTACTTTTAAAACTTAAGGAGCAAACTGATAAGAATGATAACTCATATCAATTAGATTTGATTAGATTAGCAAGCTAAATCTAAATAAATTATAATAATAAATAGTTATTTAGTTTTATAGTCCAGTTTTGTATTAAGATTATCTTCACTATTATGATCATTTAAATTCAAATTATAAAATTTGTAAAATGTTATTAATTTGTAGATAGAGAGGAAAAAAAATCCTTTACTTCTAATACATCATCAAGTTAATTATATATTTATAATTAATAACAATAAAAATTAACAACGTAACGTCTTTTGCATCGGCTTTTACACGTCATTTAGACATACTCTATCCAATATATAGAATAATAGAAGTGATAATATATTTAATATTATAAATTTTAGTAGTTAGAGAAAAGAGAGAAAGACAGAACCATGCACTTTTAATCAAACTAATAATAAGGAGAAAAAAAGGTTTGTAAAGAAGGTAGATAAGATTGTTAGTATATATATATATTTTTTTATAATTTTATATTTTATCCTTTTTTTAAAAATATTTTTTAAGGTTTTTTTATTTTATAATATGATTATAAATAGTTGTATTTAGTAATATATCTATATTATGAATTAACATTTGTTATAAGTTTGGTTATTATGTTTTGAAACCCTAATGGTAGACCAGACATACACAAAAAAATTTAAATTGAAATAAATTGGAAAAAGAGATCTGCTGGACCGGGGATCTTCAGATAAAAGCCCAGCTGACATTTCACCCCTTCTTTATTATGTCATAGACCTCTTTTAAACCGGATTTTATGTGTTAATATTAAGTTATTTCAGTGAAATATTTAAATGAACATATATAACAGATACAAGTGTTAAGAAATTCAGACTGTAAACCTACCTCGACCGCGGCGTCCTCCATTGTGAATATCTATTTCTGGCTGAGACATGTTGCGGGGGGGGACATTTCAAATTTAGACCATTTATTCTGAATTTTTTTAACAACAAGACAATTAAAGAAGAAAGGAAAAATAGTTAAGGGAAGAAAGCTAAATTTATAATCTTTACAGCTAGTTATATCAAAATAACTGATTCAACACTTATTCATCTTTTAATATTCCTTTAAAAAGGCAAATTATAAGAGTTTAATAAAGCTATTAAATGTGCAAATTCACCTTTATTTAACTTCCATTTTCCTCCCCAGAAATTGGAGATTAAACAAAATGAACTCTATACTACAACACTTTAAAAATCTTGTGAAAAAATATTTTAATCAGCTATTTAATCAAAGTTTAATTAACTGTTAAAGAATATAAATTTGTATTAGTTATTATTAAGAGAAATTATAGAAAGTTGATTTCATAAATGGATATTTCCATTTATTTTTTTTTTTTAATATTTTATAATTGATATACTGTTGAAATATTTTACTTGTCTGATACTAAATTTGTTTTTAATAAATTCCATGTTTAAATTTTTAACATCTTCTATGAAATTATCTAATATATTATTTATTCTATAAAATCTTAGAAACTGACCAAAATACACTGCGTGACATTGAAAATGGAACACCAAGAAATAGTGGCCAGAAAGTGATGAAACTCGGCAGACAGAGAGAGACAGGGACGAACAATAAGTGATCTTTATTTCAAAATGATAGTCATAATACAGAGCGAGAACGGCGTCGGCTTAGTAGCAAGTAGGACCACCGCGTACGGCGATGCACGCAGCAACACGTCTAGGTAGAGAGTCAATCAGAGTACGGATGGCGTCCTGAGGGATGGCTCTCCATTCCCTCTCAACCATTTGCCACAGTTCGTCTACTGAACGCGGCTGTGGCAAGGCATGCAAACGGCGTCCAATGATGTCCCAGACGTGCTCGATTGGTGAGAGATCAGGAGAGTACGGTGGCCAGGAAGGCATCTGTACATCTTGCAGAGCTTGTTGGCTAATGCGAGCAGTGTGCGGTCGGGCGTTATCCTGCTGATAAAGGGCATTGGGTACCCCCTGAAGGTAGGGGAGTGTCACCGGTCGCAGCACATCATCAACGTATCGTTGGGCCGTCATAGTGCCCTGAATACGAAGTAAAGGTGACCTGGAATCATACGCGATTGCGCCCCAAACCATGATTCCACGTTGTCGCACGGTGGGGCGTTCCACAATTGCTGCCGGATTGGACCTTTCTCCACGTCGACGCCACACGCGTACACGGCGACTATCACTGGACAAGCAGAAACGCGACTCATCTGAGAACACGACCCTGTGCCATTCCGTCATCCACGTCGATCTAGCCCGGCACCATTCCAAACGTTGGCACCTATTCGGTGGGGTCAATGGCAGTCTTCTTAGCGGACGGCATGAGTGCAAGCCATTAGCAACCAATCGACGGGAAATGGTTCTGGTCGAGATGGAATGATCTAGGGTGTCTTGCACATGTTGCAGGATGGCGGTACAAGTGGCTTGTGGGGCCGCCACTGCTTGTCGAAGGATACGCCGATCCACACGTGCTGACGTCACTCTGGTTGCACCGACATTCCTATAAATTGCCACATTTCCTTGTTCCAACCATCTTCTCCACAGTCGGTGCACCGTGGACGCAGCACGGTGTGTATCAGCTGCGATTTGACGTATGGACCAACCTGCCCTTTTCAGTCCGATCACCATGCCCCTCGTAAAAGCGTCTGTCTGCTTGAACTGCCTCCGTTTACGATGACCTGGCATTCTCTGTTATTACACGTGTCTTTTAAAACAGGAACAAAATTTATACAATGATTTTCCTTGAAGAAATAACGACACGAATACTGTCCTTTCTGCAAGTTCCTTCCCTTATATCTTACTCCATGTGCGCACGAGAGCTGCGCATTTTACATCATTTGCATAACTCGGTTAGGCGCGTCTACCCTGAAATTTGCATGATTTTCTGGCAACTATTTCTTGGTGTTCCATTTTCAATGTCACGCAGTGTATATACCCTTACGGCAATTTAATGATATATTAGAATTCATATTACAGTATTTTATAATATTGAAATTATAATTACTCTTTTTATTATAAACTCTAACAGCACTATTTGTAAGGTCTATATTCAAGTCTAAAAAGTTAACTTTTTTGTTTCTATAAATTTTTTCATTGTTCTTAAGTTTCAAGTATTTAGGATATATTTCAGGTATTAATTTTTTAAACTGTGGATTATTAAATATTATTATGTCATCTACATATCGGAATATTTGCCAATTAATACTATTTTGTAGAAAGTATTCTCTTTCGTACCAGAACAATATTAGATTGGCTAATAAAGGACTAGAAGAAGTTCCCATGGGAACGCCTTCTGATTGAAAATATATATTTTATTTTTAAATTCTATATAGTTAAAATTTAAAAATGTTTCCAGTAGAGTTTTTGCTGTTTTAAGATCTAATTTAATTGTTTTATAACTGTTATGAATAATTTTAATGTAGAAAGTTTGTCATTAATGAATTCATTAAATAAATTGGCAATTTTATTATTTAGATCTCTTAAATTTATTTTAGAATATAGGTCCTCAAAGTCAAATGTGTGTACTGTTTCAATGTTTGTCCAATTGTTCATTAAATAATTAATGATTTTTTTATTTGAGTCGATAAATTTATAATTATATTTATTAGTTAATTTATTTATATTAAATTGTAGTGTTGAAGCTAATTGTATATCAATGTTTTTTATGACTGAATTTATACAAGATGTGATTGTTCTGAAAGAAATAGGTTTTTTGTGTAGTTTAGGAATTATATAGAACTTTGGTATGTTTGGATTTTTGTGGTTATTATAAATATTTAGTGAATTTTCAACGTTTTTGATGTCTTTTTTGATTTTTGTGGCTGTAGTTCTAGCAAAAGTGTATTTATGATTATTATCAATTTCCTTTTTTAGTATATCGTGGTAAAGATTTTTACAAATTAAAGATAAGTTATTGGAACATTTATCTATAGGAGTGATAATATAGTCCTTCTGTAAATTAATTATATTTTCTTTAAAAGAAGGAATGTCTGAATTAGGTTTTGTGTATTTAAGTGTATTATTATAATAATTTATAATTTCCTTTTTAATATTATGTTTCCATTCCAGAAAAGTAAATTCTGGAATACTGTATTTTATACTAGTTTTATTTATGAAAATATCTATATCTTTTAATATAGATTTAATTGTATTATTATAATTGTGTTTAATTTGAGGTATATATTTATACCCTTTATTTAAAATTTCCTGATATTCTGGATTTAAAAATAAAAATTGCTAGTTAATATATGACCTGAGAACTTATATTTATCAATATAGTTGTTGCAATTACATTTAATTTTTTTAAAATTTGCCAAATTATTAATAAATTGGTTATAATTGCAAACTAAATTACCTATATTTTTGTTGTATCTCCAGATTGTTTTGAAATTTAAATTTTTTATAGGGAAAAGATTATTGATGATTTGGTTATTAAAAATATCATTAAATTTAATATGATTAAATAAACTGTTATTAAATTTAATGATAATATTAATGTTATTAGTAGATTGTTTAATTTTTCTGTATTTAAAGATGTCGTGTGTGATATCTATTAATCTGTACACTAACAACTTCGTAGATAAATTTATTAAAACATTTTTAAACTAAATAATAATAAATTTATCAAACTCATAGAATATATTAAAATTCATAATCTGACTAACAGATTAATAGATATCACACACGACATCTTTAAATACAGAAAAATTAAACAATCTACTAATAACATTAATATTATCATTAAATTTAATAATAATTTATTTAATCATATTAAATTTAATGATATTTTTAATAACCAAATCATCAATAACCTTTTCCCTATAAAAAATTTAAATTTCAAAACAATCTGGAGATACAACAAAAATATAGGTAATTTAGTTTGCAATTATAACCAATTTATTAATAATTTGGCAAATTTTAAAAAAATTAAATGTAATTGCAACAACTATATTGATAAATATAAGTTCTCAGGTCATATATTAACTAGCAATTTTTCTTTTTAAATCCAGAATATCAGGAAATTTTAAATAAAGGGTATAAATATATACCTCAAATTAAACACAATTATAATAATACAATTAAATCTATATTTAAATATATAGATATTTTCATAAATAAAACTAGTATAAAATACAGTATTCCAGAATTTACTTTTCTGGAATGGAAACATAATATTAAAAAGGAAATTATAAATTATTATAATAATACACTTAAATACACAAAACCTAATTCAGACATTCCTTCTTTTAAAGAAAATATAATTAATTTACAGAAGGACTATATTATCACTCCTATAGATAAATGTTCCAATAACTTATCTTTAATTTGTAAAAATCTTTACCACGATATACTAAAAAAGGAAATTGATAATAATCATAAATACACTTTTGCTAGAACTACAGCCACAAAAATCAAAAAAGACATCAAAAACGTTGAATATTCACTAAAAATTTATAATTACCACAAAAATCCAAATATACCAAAGTTCTATATAATTCCTAAACTACACAAAAAAACTATTTCTTTCAGAACAATCACATCTGGTATAAATTCAGTCATAAAAAACATTGATATACAATTAGCTTCAACACTACAATTTATTATAAATAAATTAACTAATAAATATGATTATAAATTTATCGACTCAAATAAAAAATCATTAATTATTTAATGAACAATTGGACAAACATTGAAACAGTACACACATTTGACTTTGAGGACCTATATTCTAAAATAAATTTAAGAGATCTAAATAATAAAATTACCAATTTATTTAATGAATTCATTAATGACAAAACTTTCTACATTAAAATTATTCATAACAGATATAAAACAATTAAATTAGGTCTTAAAACAGCAAAAACTCTACTGGAAACATTTTTAAATTTTAACTATATAGAATTTAAAAATAAAATATATA
Organism: Cordylochernes scorpioides; assembly: GCA_030710605.1. Classification (NCBI taxonomy): domain Eukaryota; kingdom Metazoa; phylum Arthropoda; class Arachnida; order Pseudoscorpiones; family Chernetidae; genus Cordylochernes; species Cordylochernes scorpioides. The sequence continues at coordinate 88,148,476 of CP092886.1, read as the reverse complement.
TTCAATCAGAAGGCGTTCCCATGGGAACTTCTTCTAGTCCTTTATTAGCCAATCTAATATTGTTCTGGTACGAAAGAGAATACTTTCTACAAAATAGTATTAATTGGCAAATATTCCGATATGTAGATGACATAATAATATTTAATAATCCACAGTTTGAAAAATTAATACCTGAAATATATCCTAAATACTTGAAACTTAAGAACAATGAAAAAATTTATAGAAACAAAAAAGTTAACTTTTTAGACTTGAATATAGACCTTACAAATAGTGCTGTTAGAGTTTATAATAAAAAGAGTAATTATAATTTCAATATTATAAAATACTGTAATATGAATTCTAATATATCATTAAATTGCCGTAAGGGTATATATTTTGGTCAGTTTCTAAGATTTTATAGAATAAATAATATATTAGATAATTTCATAGAAGATGTTAAAAATTTAAACATGGAATTTATTAAAAACAAATTTAGTATCAGACAAGTAAAATATTTCAACAGTATATCAATTATAAAATATAAAAAAACATAAATAAATGGAAATATCCATTTATGAAATCAACTTTCTATAATTTCTCTTAATAATAACTAATACAAATTTATAATCTTTAACAGTTAATTAAACTTTGATTAAATAGCTGATTAAAAGATTTTTTCACAAGATTTTTAAAGTGTTGTAGTATAGAGTTCATTTTGTTTAATCTCCAATTTTTGGGGAGGAAAATGGAAGTTAAATAAAGGTGAATTTGCACATTTAATAGCTTTATTAAACTCTTATAATTTGCCTTTTTAAAGGAATATTAAAAGATGAATAAGTGTTGAATCAGTTATTTTGATATAACTAGCTGTAAAGATTATGAAATTTAGCTTTCTTCCCTTAACTATTTTTCCTTTCTTCTTTAATTGTCTTGTTGTTCAAAAAATTCAGAATAAATGGTCTATATTTGAAATGTCCCCCCCGCAACATGTGTCAGCCAGAAATAGATATTCACAATGGAGGACGCCGCGGTCGAGGTAGGTTTACAGTTTGAATTTGTTAACACTTGTATCTGTTATATATGTTCATTTAAATATTTCACTGAAATAACTTAATATTAACACATAAAATCCGGTTTAAAAGAGGTCTATGACATAATAAAGAAGGGGTGAAATGTCAGCTGGGCTTTTATCTGAAGATCCCCGGTCCAGCAGATCTCTTTTTCCAATTTAAATTTTTTTGTGTATGTCTGGTCTACCATTAGGGTTTCAAAACATAATAACCAAACTTATAACAAATGTTAATTCATACTATAGATATATTACTAAATACAACTATTTATAATCATATTATAAAATAAAAAAAACCTTAAAAATCTTTAAAAAAAAAAGGATAAAATATAAAATTATAAAAATATATATATATATACTAACAATCTTATCTACCTTCTTTACAAACCTTTTTTTTCTCCTTATTATTAGTTTGATTAAAAGTGCATGGTTCTATCTTTCTCTCTTTTCGCTAACTACTAAAATTTATAATATTAATATATTATCACTTCTATTATTCTATATATTGGATAGAGTATGTCTAAATGACGTGTAAAAGCCGATGCAAAAGACGTTACGTTGTTAATTTTTATTGTTATTAATTATAAATATATAATTAACTTGATGATGTATTAGAAGTAAAGGATTTTTTTTCTCTCTATCTACAAATTAATAACATTTTACAAATTTTATAATTTGAATTTAAATGATCATAATAGTGAAGATAATCTTAATACAAAACTGGACTATAAAATTAAATAACTATTTATTATTATATATATATATATATATGTAGTAATCCCGAGGTGGAATGTGCTGGGCAGTCGTGGTAGTGGGTGCGTGATGGGATTCCCGCACTGGGACAGCAAGAGAAAGAGGCAGGTCTAGATGGTACTCCAAGAAGGTAGAGGTAGACCACGGACGTCACGGACGCCCTAGCCTAGAAGGGGGGATGAGAGATCTGACCGAGCGTATGACAGCGTCGCTCTGAAACAACTACTTCGTTTGTCCCAATCTTGGGGGGCTTATATACTCGACTCTGGCTCTTGTTGACGAGTTCTGATTGGCTGTCCTAATCACGCCACCTGTCAAGCGCTGGTTATTAATGATGTCTGGCCACGTGTCGGCCACCTGCTGACGGGGGAATAAACTCATTAGCATAAACACCTGTTAGTCTGGGTTGTTTATCACGTCTGGCCCCTGTCCTCTGTACCACCTCTACTCCTTTTGTTTTATTTGTCACTTCTATTATTATACAAGGTCGATACATATTTTTATATACAGATATGGGGTTATTATAAATATTATAAGAAGGTTGGGATCTAACTAGCTCAAAATATACTACAGAATGTGTCCCCGGTGATGAAGGTTTGGTTGGGGGAATGACATGTAAAGAATGATAACCTAACAAACCTATTATAAAAAAATAAAATAAATAATTTGTATACAAATTAGTTAAAATTATTATGAAGTTACAAGTTAAAAGGAGAAAGATGTTGTAAGGGTGGTGTATCAATAAAAACGTACAAAATGAATGATAAAAGATTAAGAAAAGGTATATAATACAAAATGGTAACTATGGTAAAATGAATCGTACAAGGAAAGTAATACCTTATTGTATTAAAGATGAGAGAAAAAAAATGAAGTTAGTTTATTGACTGAACTTATAATGTGACGCTAAGGTTGAAAAAGGGAAAGGGGGTATCTGAGCATGTTTCTGCAAAAGTAGTATCCCAAGCATCCTGCAATGCAATGCGAACTTGTATAAGTGAGGCATTGTTTTCATTAACAGAAGGCCCAAGATATTCCGTCTGCATCATTAGCTCAGATAGTGAAAAGAAGTGGGAAGATTGATGGAGGTAAAAGGGAGAGGTAGAGGTAAGAGGGATCCCTGTTGTCCATAATGATTATGCCCGGTTGAATGATGAGAGAAAAAAAAATGAAAAGTTGAAAATATGATGAATTGATATGATGAGTCGGGCGATGAGAAAAAAAATAAAAAGATCGCGCTGGATATCCTGAACTCATTATTGGGAATGGTATAGTGAGGAAGGATTGTTCCAGTCGGATTAATCAATGGAAAAAAAACAAAAATGTTCGGCGAACTGGAATCCCTTGGAAGGTTGGAGGTTTGAAGGATGCGGAAAAGGAGAGGTGGGTGTAAGAGAATTATTGCTGCCAATTTTGATTGTGTCCGGCTTGTGTGGTGAAAAGAAAAAGTTGAAAAATGAAAAAATGATGAGCCGGACGATGAGAAAAAAAAAATTAAAATCCAACTGGGTCTCCTGAGCTCACTGTTGGGAGATGTACAGCGAGGAAGGGTCTTCTAGTTAGGTTAATCAATAAAAAAAAAAAGAAAATGGCTGACGAACAATAATCTCTTGATGGATGTAAAAAGTTGAGAGGAAAGGTTCATGGGATAGAGTTAAGAGGTTGTAAGGGAAGCGTCAAAAATAACATATTGAAAATCTATTAAGAAAAATAAAATGGTAAATGTTTATCTGTTCAAGAAATATTATAAATATTGTCAGGTGTAGGTTTTGTTAAAAATGGTGCCTAAAATAATTGAAGTTGTACAATGCTAAGTCTAAACATGATGAGAAAAAGAAAATTAAAATTAAATAAACATATTAAAGATAATGATATATAAAGGATTGATTGGTAGTTGATGGCATTAATGTTGATGGTTAATAAACAAAATGATATTATTGATGAATAGCGAAATGTTTTATCTACATTGGTAAGTTGAAAAAAAAAAAAACAAAGTCCAACATCACAAACTAGTAAAACTATAAGTCTATTTACAATAAATGAGAGAAAAGTTAAAAGAAAACAAAAATATTCGTTCCTGAAAAAGGGAACATATTTACACACAGTGTAGATGTAAGATTATTGAGGTCTTTCTAGTTTGACCTACGGGGAGGTAATGTGGCCCTATGTCGCTTTGGTCCGGTCTGAGAAGTTGGTCTTTGCCAGACTTCCCGATTATATTATGTGAGACCAGACGGGGAGCGATCTTGATCCCTAAAATGATGTCATTGGGTGGAAGATAGGACTTTGGGTACGTGTAGTATGTAGTGCGTGTCTTAGGCGCTAAAAAGATTGCAGAGCGTTTTATGCAGTTGGTCTGCAAAATTTTTAGGTGAGCCTACCCAAACGCCGGCTTGTTACGTTTGGGGACCATCTTTTAAAGTATTAATTTAATAGTTCTTTTCTCCATGTAACATTACGTTACATATAGGGAAATGAGAGGCGACAAATTTGACAAAAAAAAAAAAACCCTTTTTGATTCCTAACAAGGGAGCCAGTAATGTGATGCATGTTCGTATTAAAAGTACCCAAAAGCCCTACAATTGAATGTTTGACAGGTAAGAGTGATGAGGTAAGAAAGATTACCTCTGCTAATGATGGATGCTAATGATGGGTGCAAATGTCATTCCACCCCTTTAGTAGTAGGGAAGCAAAGACGAAATAGAAAAAACAATTAGGGGGAGATCAGTGCGACCTTGAGTTTGTTGTCGCGCGCGTTGGGAAGCAGATTGGAATTAATTGTCTTCTTAGAAGGCCAAGATAACGTCTCACATGGTGTCATGTACAGGATCGATTTTAGAGGTGATTTGGACCTAATTTTTAAACGGGGTTGACAAAATTATAAACTATTCTATAACATTATAAAAATAGGATTTGGTATAAAAGGAATTAATTAACTAGTGTATAAATAATGGGGTTATGATCATGCGAACTGTGTTAATGGAATACGGGATATATTATCATAATTTAAGAAAAAGAAGCTAACGGGAATAATAAAAAAATAATTACATAATGTTTCTTTGTTTTTATATACAATGTGTGTATGAATTATATTCTCGGAATTGCGCTATTCCAGTCCAAACAATTCCGAGGGTTAGTCTTAAGTGATCAGTTGTGTGCCTAATAGAAAGAGAAAAATAATCCTACATTTGAGGGAGAGAAATTATTGGTGAAGGAAAAGGTAATCATGAAATGGTGTTGAATGCCATGATTTATGATTTTTTAAATGACTACTTTATGTCGAGGAGTTCGCCAGACGTTCAGGAACTAGATTTCCCTAATTTTATGAGAATAGATGTGGGGACAAATGGTTGAATGGTTCGGAAAATCTATGAGCTATACTTTTTTCTATTGGACTAAACAACTTGGGGTCTAAATGTCGGAAAGGGTTTATTATTCTATTATTTTTTAGGGGTTCTACTTTGGGTGGTGAAATTTAGAGGACCTCTTCATTATAATATTGTAATTTATTTACATGTACAGTATCGCTATCATTACCTGTAATCCTATTGGGTTTATTTATACGTACGACATTATCAGAAATTATTTCCGTAATTTTATATGGACCTGTAAAGTAGGGTACTAGCTTACCGCTATTTGGATGATGATACGCCTTTACTAATACTAAATCTCCTGTATCAAAGTGTGGATTTTTATGTTTGTTATCATATTTAATTTTCTCTTTGTCGTGCCTGTCACTTGTACGTTGTATTGCTAGTTTTCTACTTTCTATTATATTGGGATAGGGGTTTATGTGATTATTTAAGTCTGAGGGGATTATATTATACATTAAAAATACGGGTGGAAATCCAGTTATCGTATGGGGTGTATCGTTATATTTATTAGTTACTATCTTAATTAATTTAGTCCAGGAGGTTCCTGGATTCTCTAAATTCAGTAACCTCAGCTTCCCGGTGAGTGTCGCGTTAAGACGCTCGCATAAACCGTTAGCTTGAGGGTTATTTGCAGTGGTTAGTAGAGGCTGTATCCCGTTCTTTATTAAGAATCTCCTGAACTTTGGGGAAGTAAAAGCAGGTGCCCGATCCGAAAGAAGGCGTTTTGGGCGGCCACACTGTAATACCTTTTTGAGACACTGAATGTATGTGATTATATTAGTTGACTTACTGGGGAAGGTCCATGTATACCGACTTAGGTGATCTACAATTACGTGTAAGTATGACTTAGAATTACCGTATTTAGAAAAACCTGAAATAGTGTCTATAGATAACATATCGTAGGGTTGTAAAGCTATAGGGGGGCGTTCTAATCTACCATATAATGGACCCTTCGGTTTCTTTATAAGTTGGCAAGTGGGACAGGACCTATTATACTTAACTATAGATTTGGTCATTCCACACCAAGTATACTGTGTGGAGATGAGCCTAATCATTTGGGATACACCAGGATGGTTATATTCTAAATGTACTTTATTAATTAGCGTATGTTGTAAGGAAGGGGGAACTATAATCTTAACAATACCTTTACGTTTGATTGTATGGAGGCCATCTATATTCGTTTTGATAAGTGTAGATGGAGGTAATTGGGGTTGCTTTTCTATTATTTGGGTGGTCGTGAGAAAACCACATAAAGGATTGCGGGACAGTAGGTCTGCCTCGTACTGCGTTTTACCTTTTATATATTTTATATCGTATTCGTATGCGGACATCTTTAAGCTCCACCTAAAAAGTCTACCCGTTGGGTTTTTTTATGGTTTTTAACCATTGTAATGCATGGTGGTCCGTAAAAATTGTGAACCTTACACCTGCGAGATAGATGCGGAATTTTTCCACACTATCTATCACAGCAAGGCATTCCAACTCTGTGATGGTATAATTTTTCTCGTGGGGTCGGAGTGCTCTGCTGTAATATTGCACGGGGTGTAGAGTGCCGTCTGGATGTTGTTGTTTTAGGATACCAGCTATTCCCTGAAGTGAGGCATCACAGAATAGCTGACAGGGTAATCCTTCTTTAAAGAGGTGTAGTACCGGTTTTGTGGTGAGACATTCCTTTAGAGTGTCAAATGAATGTTGACATTTTGCATCCCAGTGCCATGATGTACCTTTCTTAAGTAGATTATTGAGGGGGTTCCTAATGCGGGCGTGATCTTTTATAAATTTATTATATACATTGATGGAGCCTAAGAATGATTGGAGGGATTTAACGCTAGTGGGGACCTTAATGGCATTAATTACATCTAAATATTTTACTAATGGAGTGTATGTGCCTGATGATATGGTATAGCCTAAAAATTCTATTGTAGTTTTAAAGAAGTCACACTTATTATAATTTAATCTAAAATTTTCCCTATTACACATATCAAAAAATTGTTGTAAGTGATCTAAATGTTCTTCTATGGAATTTGAAAAGATAATGAAATCGTCGAAATATTGTGCTATAAAACCTAACCTATTTCTTTGCAATATCTGACTGACTGCTCGCTCATACACCTGGGGTCCTATTTTAATTCCGTATGGTAATCTTTTGAAATTATACTGACCCTCTAACGTGACAAAAGATAATAAATTCCTATCAGGGGGACTTATTTCGATGGACCAGTATGCTGATGAAAAATCGGCGCGGGAGTAAATTTTGGCGTTGGCTAATTTATCTAAGATATTCTCTATGAGCGGAAGGGGGTGAACATCGGGGAAAATTATTTCATTCAGGCGGCGGTAGTCTACGCAAAATCGTTTTGTCTTATCCTTTTTGGTAACTAAAGTAACGGGGGATGAATAGGGGGAGAAAGAAGGCTCTATAATATCATATTCTAACATTTTACCTACTTGTTCTTGTATTTCACGTTGATCTGAGAGAGATGTACGATACGGCCTGAGTGCAATTATTTTATCTGAATTTGTCCTAATATTGATAGGGGGAATTTTCAATTTTGGGATGTTATATTTGTTAGTAGAAAAAATATTTGAGTAATTCTTAATAATATTCATAAAAGTTAAAGGGATATCATTCCTAACACATAAATTACAAGAATCATTAAAATTTTTACATTGGTGTTCAGAGGGATATAGTGGGGGTAATAAATATAAATGGGGTAAATGGTCTAAAGTTTGGCTGGGTGCATTTTTGTCATAATTGGTAGAGGTCTTGGTCAAGGTAATGGGACATGGTATAGAATGGACATTTTCCCTTTGTAATAATGGAGAATGTGAGTTAGGTATGTTTTTTAAATGACCCACATTGGGTGGATTATGATCACTCTCTCCATTATTACATGGGGTTACATAAGTTATATGGTACCATTTCTTAGACAAAGGAGCGTCACATTGATAAATAGAATGATTATATAAATTTAAGGTTAAACAAAATTGACTAATGGAATTTAATGATAGTATACCAAAAGGTAATAAATTATCTATTATATAAAATTTAATTGATCTTGTAATTTTTCCTATGGTAGTGGTCAAATATGTGTATCCTATCGAATTTATTTGAGTAGATATGGAATTGATTAATATATGGCATGGATATAATTTTAAAGGATTAGATAAGTTTTTACTAAGATGATTAAAAATATTTAAATTAATTATGTTAATAGAGGCTCCTGTGTCTAAGAGGAATGGACAATAAAGATTATTACAAATTTTAGGGTTACATAGAATATTAGATAGTTTAGGGACGAAAATTGGAGTTTTCGTTGCCTTGTGGGGTGTGAGAAGACTTGGGGGCCGGCACGGGAAGGTTGTGGGCGCCATTTTGTTCAGGTGGGGAATAGTGCGCCGTAGGTTGGCTGTGATAGGCCTGCTGCCTGTAGGGTCGCCTGTTCATGGAGCATTCATTGTTCCAGTGGTCACCTTGGCAGTATTTGCATGGTGAGGGTGGTTTCCTGGCACTAGAAGGGTATCTTGGGGTACTGTCTGTTGAAAAAGGATTGTAGTTCCTTCCTCTAGAAGGGGTTCCGGTATTACGGTGAAAAGCACTGGTGTTGGTAACACCTTGATATTGTTCGGATGAAGTAGGGAGTGAATTTGTCCCTTTTATTCTATTCATGGTAGAATACCATTCGTTCAGGGTTTTAGGGGCTATGGCCCTCATGAAGCGCTGATCATTGGCCTGGAGGCCTTCCGTTAATGCCTCTACTATGATGGGGTTGGTTAGGCCCAGTTGTAGTCCCATTGTTATTTTTTGACGGTAATATTCTCCTATTTGGATCTGATTATTTAATTTAAACGTTAAAAATTTGGTGAAGGTGACCTCGGATTTTCCGGGGTAGAGGTCTATCAGAGTTTGTTTTGCCTGATTGTATGGCAGAGAGGCCATATTTAGTTCGTTATAGAGGGAGAGGGGCTCACCTTTGAGCAGTGCGCGGAGCCGGGCTTGCAGCGTGGCGTCATCCTGCGGTCCCTCGCTTGTCCGCTCGAGCTGTTGGATGAAGTTGTTTGCCGCGTAGGATCCGTCGAAAGGGGGAATGAGGGCTTCCTCCGCACGAGGCATGGCTAGCCCCCGGATGGCGTCTGTTAGGCGGCTTACTAGATCGTCGCAGTGGGGTTGCATGTCGGTGAGGGCATCCGTGAAGTACTCGACTTCGGCCTCTGTCATCTTCTGTATGTTGCTGTCCTCGGTTATCCTGTCGACTTTAACGGGTTCTGTAGTAATCCCGAGGTGGAATGTGCTGGGCAGTCGTGGTAGTGGGTGCGTGATGGGATTCCCGCACTGGGACAGCAAGAGACAGATGCAGGTCTAGATGGTACTCCAAGAAGGTAGAGGTAGACCACGGACGTCACGGATACCCTAGCCTAGAAGGGGGGATAAGAGATCTGACCGACCGTATGACAGCATCGCTCTGAAACAACTACTTCGTTTGTCCCAATCTTGGGGGGCTTATATACTCGACTCTGGCTCTTGTTGACGAGTTCTGATTGGCTGTCCTAATCACGCCACCTGTCAAGCGCTGGTTATAAATGATGTCTGGCCACGTGTCGGCCACCTGCTGACGGGGGAATGAACTCATTAGCATAATCACCTGTTAGTCTGGGTTGTTTATCACGTCTGGCCCCTGTCCTCTGTACCACCTCTACTCCTTTTGTTTTATTTGTCACTTCTATTATTATACAAGGTCGATACATATTTTTATATACAGATATGGGGTTATTATAAATATTATAAGAAGGTTGTGATCTAACTAGCTCAAAATATACTACATATATATATATATATATATATATATATATATATACTAGCCGAATGACCAGGGCAACGCCCGGGTTTTACCCGATTAAATGCTTTTATTCAAACACTATTCGTTACAATTATAAATTGGCGCCGTGGATGTCATTCTTGTGAAACGTCCCGCTCCAAACTTTGTGTCTGAGAAGCGATATTTTTATAAAGAGATGATCTGACTTTGTGTCTTCTGCTCGAATGAATGTTTTTCTGTTAGAATTTTGTTCCTGCATACTAAAAATGAACTGGCTTCATCCGTGGTCTCTGCTTTTTGGAATTTTTCCAGATATAATTTTGTATCTGATAATCAAATATGATACAGCAATATTGTCATCATTTTCTGAATAAAAAACAACTACTTTTTTCCCAGAACCTGTCAATTTATTTTTCTTGACTAAAAATCCGAAAAATATATTTTCCAGATTTTTCTCTATGTCCTGTTAAAACACGTTTTACATGTCCATTAGGTCAGCTGATATTACCTCCCATCTTCACCGCTAGAGGCGCTGCTTGCGAGCGAAAGGGCAAATTTGCAACGCAATTTGCAAATAACTTGTATACATACTTGTGTACATTTATTTTATTTATTTGACATATCGGACGCGATATCCCAGCTCGGGATACTTGCGCCTAAATACATTTTAGTAGATTATATACAATTCATTTTATACAATTTAATAACCGGACTAAAATCATAATTGAAACTTAAACGATAGCACTCCAAAACAGAAGAGAAAATCTAAAATGGATTATTTTAGCAACCTATATACAATTCATTATATACAACTCAATAACCGACTAAAAACACAATTAAAACTGAAACGATGGTTCTCCCAAACAGAAGAGAAAATATAAAATAAATTATTTTAGCAACCTATATACAATTCATTATATACAACTCAATAACCGACTAAAAACACAATTAAAACTTAAACGATGGCCCTCTCAAACAGAAGAGAAAATCCAAAATGAATTTACAAAAATTATTGAATTTTATATAAGTGTCTTTGTTATATACAAATTCGCAAATTTCTTCGATGGGATAAAAATGATTTCTTCTGTAGCTGTGAAATATCGGACATTCTATTAATAAATGTATTGAGTCTTGGTTGTCTTTTCCACAGAAATAGCTAGGATCATCCGTTGCCCCGATTTTCGACAAAAATTCTCTAAAATTACCATGACCCGTTACGAACTGTGAGTTATAAAAATTCGGACGAAAATAAAAAGGAATTCCAAATGGGAAAAAATTTCGGAATGTTTCATTAGTGTTAGCTTTTGTTTCAGCCATTCTTGATTCTATGAAGTTATGAATTATAGTTGGGGCATGCGGTTTGAATACATTAATTTCTTCTTTTGATAAATTGGCCAAATCGTATTTTATTATCAACGATTCTATGTGATCTGTGAGAATAGATATTTTTGCCAAACTATGAATACAATTTGATGAGGTCGTTTTATAGGCTCTCACTACCCAAAGAAGAATCTGATATTGCTGAGAGTTTAATCTTTGTTTACTTCTTTTATTAATAAATTTATACCATATTTCAGATCCATAGGTTAGTATTGGCCTGAAAAGAGTTTTATATAAAATTAATCTTTTTTTAACATCCAATCCCCACATTTTCCCACAGAGTGAAAATAACAGATTTTTCATACGGTTGATTTTACAAAGAATATCATTAATGTGGGGTGTGAAGTTAATTTTTGACACTATTCTGTGATTAGAAAATTTTATACCTAAAATTTTTACTTCTTTTACTGGTGTTATTATGAAGTTTGGAGTTCCCATTGGGATATTTTGTTTGCCGTGCATATTTATTAAGCCGGTTTTCTCCGGGCTTAGTTTTAGCTTATTTCTTGTACACCATTGTATTACATAATTTAAAGTACTTTCTATTTA
>CP092886.1:88092186-88136458 GCA_030710605.1 Cordylochernes scorpioides | reverse complement strand
ATTTTTAACCCTTCTATGGTCTTGTGCCAGCAACCAATGAAAACATCATCCGCATAACAGATTATTTCAGAATTTGAGGATGCGAAGTTGATCAACAAATCATCCAGGACTATATTCCACAATAAAGGTGATAATGGTCCGCCTTGAGGACATCCCTTTGATAAATATTTTGAAATTGTTGTATTCGAGAAGGTGAGACTTGTTTTTCTTCTCCGATTTAAAAATGATTGGATGATTTTTATAAGAACTGCTGGGACGTGGTCTTCGTCCATTCTTTTTATTAAGGCAGGCCACCACGCATTATCAAACGCACCACTTATATCAATGGCAATCAATGCAACCAATTCGTTTTGTTTGTGTTTCAGTATGGTCTCGGTTATTTTGTCCAATGCCGTTATTGTAGATTTTCTTTTCGTAAATTCATGCTGTCTATGGCTCAGTAAGTTATTATGATTATAATAATTGAGTATTTTATTTTTAATGATCGTTTCAAATATTTTTGAGAAATTTGATGTTAGTGAAATTGGGCGATAGCTATTAATTGCTTCGTAGTCAGCTTTTTGCGATTTCGTAATAATTTTTAATACCGAATGTTTCCAGCTTTCAGGATAGTAACCCAGCACCAGACACTCATTAAAGAGTTTGACTAAACTGGGTAGGATTGATAATAATGAGTGCTTAATCATTTAATTACTCACGTTATCTGGACCAGGAGCCTTTCTGATATTAAGATTCGAGCACAAATCCTTTATTTCATTTTCAGTAATAAAAATTATTTCCCTGTTGGTAAAACTTGGGATGTGATTTCTATTTAAAGTGTTTTCTTCATTGTCCAACCGCACATCATCATCAGGAAAAAATGCTGTTAGCATTTCCTTCATCTTTTGCTCTCTCATGCACTCTGCAGTTTTATTCAGTAATGGTATGCCCACTTGAATGTCGGTCGATCTTAACCGTTTAAAAATCCTGTATGCATTCCCGAAAGCATTCGTAGACTCATTTTCTTTAATAAATATTTTCAACGACGTCTTTTTTGCTTTATTAATGGCTCTTAAGTATTTATTTCTTGCCGCTCTGTGAATACTCGGATTCAGGTTACCCCCTCTATAATACAAATTCCTGAGATAATGTAAATGTTCTTTTAATTGTTTAAGCTCTTTATTCCACCAATTTTTGGAAGTTGTCGTGTTTATAGAGGTGTGATGCTTGACGTCGAGAGAAGAGTATGCAGCTTCAATTACTAAATTTGTCAATTTGTTTACCACATTATCAATATCTTCACAATTGACAATGTGTTTAGAAGCTGAATTTAAATCCAGTAAATCCGAAGGCGAAATACTCTTAGCAAATTTGGTCCAATTCGCCGATTTTTCTCTGAATTTCCATGTCGATGTCTGTCTATTATTGTTTGCCAAGTTCATCATATTGAAGATATCAAAAAGTATTGCCAAATGGTCTGAGGTAACAGAAAGTGCTGAGGTTCTCCAGTTATGTATTAGACTAATGGAATGTTTATTAGAAATTGTCAAGTCGATTATGCTAGCATTTCTGCAAGTTGGGATTTTAAGATTATGAACAAATAGATTCTGCTCCTCAATAATAGACTTTAGAATGTATCCGTTTTTATTTGTCGTTGGATCGAACCAGAGTGGATGTCTTGAATTGAAATCTCCACAAAGGATAATTGGGAGTTGACCAAAGGCCTCAAGTATTTCTGAGATGAATTGGATATGAAATGCAGCCATAGAGTTTGGGTGTATATAAATATTGGCAATAACTATTCTTTTCCCGTTGAAATAGAGAGAGATCGCTGTACAGAAGGAATTTGTAAACCTATTAATTTTCTCATATATTATGTTGCGGTTCAAAATAATAGTAGCAGTATAAATTTGCCTATCTGTGCTAGAATATACAATTCGTGAATTCTTGCCAAATTTCACTGTATCATTGCACATGTATGGTTCTTGTAGAAATATGATGTCAGGATGATCGTCTGCAATTGTCACACCTAACTCACTAGTTGCCATCATACTTTTCCTTGCATTAAATTGTATACATCTGATATTGTTATCATTCATCTGAATGGTATTGAGTTCTTTGTATTACTATTTCCATCTGGGTTTTGTACAGGGGACATTCGCTGGAGTTCGCCTTGTGATCAAGAGACCTTCCATTCTTGTACCTCGGGTGTTTAGCGTACATAGACCATAAATCTGTACAAAGACAGGAAAAGCACATATTTTTTATTAATATAAATGTGTTTTAAAAATTGTAAAAAAAAAAAGCATCGGCCGGGAATCGAACCCGGGGCGCCCGCGTGGCAGGCGAGCATTCTACCACTGAACCAAAAGCAAACGGTGACTAATTGTTGATGACTCTGATACTTGTATATTTTAATATACAGGGTGTACCAGGTAAATTGGGAATTTCAACAATGGTATTTTAACTGAAATTTTTTGCAAGTAAAAATTAAAATATCCGAATGAAATTTGAAACAGCAGTAGATAAAAGGATATAGTTTTTATTTATTCAATGTAGTTTCCATTATTAGCTACAACAGTTTCGAGGCGAGTGCGGAATGAAGCACAGGCCTTGGCGACGATGACCTTGTCCTTTTGGGTCATCACCGTGTGAACTGCTTTCTTGACAGACTGGATGGTGGTATGAGGAGCTTTGTTGACATCTCTCTCAACAACGCCCCATACATAGTAGTCAAGGGGATTGCAATCTGGAGAATTAGGGGGCCAATTATCAGGACCCCAGTGACTAGGGACGTTAAGTGTCAGCCACGATTGTGTCTTTTTTGCCTTATGGGCTGGAGCTGAGTCCTGTTGGAAGACATACTTCCTTTCTGCGGCCACCATGTCCATCCAAGGCTTCACAACGGTCTCCAGAACATTGATGCAGGTGTTAGCGTTCATCCTAAGGCCCTTCTCAAAGAAATGGGGAGGCATGACATCACCTTCACTGCTGATAACGCCAAGGACCATTACGGAGGCAGGAAATTTCGTGTGCATCACGACAGGTATCTCTGAGGGGTCTTTACAGATCCAGCGATCATTCCTGGGATTTACATTTTGGTCCACGTCAAAGTTCTTTTCGTCAGAGAAGAACCTTAGCATGCCAAAAGAGTCGTGTTTCAGGTTGTTGAGGAGGGCAGCAGCCTTTCCTTTTCTGTTATTCTTCATATTCTCAGTCAGCAACTGACCTTTCCGAAGGGCATAAGACTTGAGACCAAGGTCCTCATGGATAGTTCTGACAATTGTCATAGAGCCAACGTCCATTTCCTTGGCTATGGCCCTCATGCTCTTCCCAGGGTTTCCATCAATCTTCTCCTTGACATTTTTGACAAATTCTTCGCCTCTTACCCTGTCCGATCGACGCGAGTGCTTTTTCCTTGTAGCTATCCCCTCTTTGTTACTGTCGGCCTCATCAAACTGCTTCTTGACACGATAAATAGTGGTTTTGGGCAACTTAAGAAAATCCACTATCTCTTTGGGGCTCCTTCCGGCGCGCAGAGCAACGATGATGGCAGCTCGATTTTCAAATTTTAATTTTAATCTCAAGTAGTTTTTGTTTTATGGACTGTCAAAGTTAGTCCCAATTTACCTGGTACACCCTGTATATATCTATATTAATAAAATGGAAATTTCATAAGTGGTGTTCGCTAAAAACTTTCGTTACAATGCATCAATTTCGACCAAATTTTCAACATTTATGTAAAACGAGATGGAGCAGGTTTTGCTTAACATCAAAATATTTTTCCTAACATTAACATGCGTAACTTCGCTGTTATCGATTTAATACAAAAAAATCAACAGAGATAATTTTATTTATATAAAATACAAAATTAAATTTCAACAGAGTTAATTTTTTTACATACTAGCTAATATTCTCAATCTAAAAAAATATTCAAAACAAGCAATTTTAAGATAACACCATATGTAAAACAGTCGGCCAAGAAAACTTCCCTCGAGTAAAACCGAGTGGAGCCGGGTATATATATAGATAGATAGATAGATATATAGATAGTATTTTTTATATTTGGATAATATAGAGGAAAAGTAAACTATTAAGAACTACAGATTTTGAAATAATTTTGAGTCAGAATAGCAAGCTAATTCTGTATCAAATAGTATAGTTATGAAAATTTTAAGATTAATAATTTTTTTAATTTAATTTAAATGTGTGAGGTTTTTTTATTTTTTATTTTTTTGTAATAAATAATAAAAATAAAAACATAAGCCTCCAGGGAAAAGTTTCTTTTAAAAATAGTTTTATTTGAAAAATCTCGAGCTTTCGGGCAAGTACGCCCTTCTACGGGAGAAAATACTTTATATGATTAATACGCCAATGAAATATGATTTAGAATTAAATACCCATTACTCCAACATCCCCAATCGATTACAGAGACTAATAATAGAATCCATCATATCCAGAAAGCACAATAGCATCTACAGAAGAATCGATATTCCGGAAATTTATAACATTATATTCCCTGAGCCCAGTCCATAACCCCCAAGTGAAGCACGCGCAACAGAAGCCCGCGTTGATCGTGCTTTTAAAGCAAATGTAAACAGTGAATAAACTTTATTTAATTTTAAATCATATTTCATTGGCGTATTAATCATATAAAGCATTTTCTCCCGTAGAAGGGCGTACTTGCCCGAAAGCTCGAGATTTTTAAAAAAAAAACTATTTTTAAAATAAATTTTTCCCTGGAGGCTTATGTTTTTATTTTAATATTAATTCAAGGAATTATTTTATCGAATTGTGAACTCAAGCTAAGTCATGAATTTATCGCCATATCAAATCAAATTTTATTTAAACCAGATTCACAAAAAAATCATTGCAACTAGAGAAGTGAAGATGTCATCTGGGTTTCAATCGTTTCTGTGAAGTGGTGAACTTTGTCCCCCCATCCTTAAGAATAAAAGATCCTGTCAAAAACCCTTTCTAAGCTAAAGTAATAAAGGAAACTCAATATAGGTTGTTGAGGACCAGAACACAGGGCTGTTATTCCAACATTCGATTGTTATCGAAAACAATCAAAGAACTCTTATGCATCACTTCCCGTATTGTACCAGAAAAACAAATGTACGACTAATAGTCCGAACCACGTCTGAAATCACGAAATTAAGAACAGAAATAGAGAGAAGGCAGAGTAAAAAACTGGAATATTGGGCACTGAAATTTAATAATCCAAATCTAAATAGAAACAATAACCTCAATAAAATAGTCAACCTGTCAAAAGCTACCCTAACCCAAGAAGAATTAGCTTTCTTATCCAAAGGTATGAAATTCAGGAATATACAAAAACCAGATCCCATCAGAATAGTAAGTGGAGTTGAAGCAGCCATATCAAAACTTAACCACCAAGAAAAGAATATAATTAGACATCATGTAACTAATCTTCTAAATGAATCAATAACCCTTCCCCCAAACAACCCTCATGAGAACCGACTGATTAAAGACTTAAGAAATAAAAAAGAAATAATCATCACCCAATCAGATAAAGGCGGCCAAACAGTGATTCTGGACAAAACTGATTACCATAGTAAAATGCTGATCATCCTTGAAGATCAAACTACCTTCAAACACATTTCCAAAGAAGAAAAAACCCGAACATACTCTTCTTTCAAAAAAGAACTCAGAAAAATGCACAAAGAACGTAATATTTCGAATGAAGAATTGAAAGACTTCTTGTCTAATATGCAAACAGATGCCTTCATATATGGCCTCCCTAAAATACATAAAACAAATGTCCCCTTAAGACCCATAGTGGCTTTCTACCATTCCCCAACAGCACCTCTCTCCAAGTTTATCTCAACTTTTCTCAAACCCATAATCAAGCAGCAAAACTCCCCGTTCTTAATTTCCAACACCACCACCTTAATAGATGAACTACTCAAGTTCCAACCCCAACCAAACAAGATCATGATCTCATTCGACGTAGAATCCCTTTACCCAAGTCTCCCACACCAGATGATACTAAGCAGCACCGAAGAATTCTTGAGAGAAAACAAGGTTGATCAGATCATAGTCAGGAAAATAACTAAACTTATAGCCCTATGCCTCGAAACAAAAATTCTAACATACGATTCCAAAACTTACGAACAGATTAAAGGTTCCCCCATGTGGAGCTCTCTTTCAACCTCAGTAGCCGAAATAGTTATGCGTCGCATAGACAATTGGATAACATCCCTATTCCCGTCAGATATAGTTTTATGGCGTCGTTATATTGACGACATATTCTGTATATGCCCCGAAAATCAAACCAGGAACATTCTAGAAAGACTCAACAGTTACCATCCTAATCTAAATTTCACTTTTGAAAAAGAAACAAACAATAGCCTCCCTTTTCTAGATATAAAAATTATTCGCATGCAGAATCAATCCCAAACAACTGTTTATTATAAGCCATCCTTCAACCCCGACTATATCCGTTTTTCCTCCTACTTCCCACTCAGCCATAAAATCAATACCGTAAAGACCTTAACTAAACGTATCCATAGCCATTGTTCACTTCAAACTTTTAAAACAGAAGAAACTCAGAATATTATAAGAAATCTAAAGACTTGTCAATACCCTTTATCATTTATTCTAAGACATTTCTATAGCCCCTCTGAAATTAGGAATTCCCCAATCTATAAATCTATTAGCCGTATTCCTTATTCACCAGTATCTGTTTCTATAGCCCGTCATCTGAAGAAATTTGGAATCAAAACATTTTTCAGAAAATTACCTAATTTAAATTCGTTACTAAGAAACCCCATAACAAAGAACAATACCATTTATTATCCTTCCAATATTAAGAATGCCATATACTCCATAGAATGCAACGAATGCAAAACAAATATGTCGGCGAAACTGGCAGACATTTAAATATAAGAGTATCAGAACACATAAACGAAATATCGATAATCAAGACAGTAGATATTTAGTATACCAACATATAAGAGAAACAGGCCATTCCTTCTCCCTATCAGAACCAAAGACCCATTACTCCAACATCCCCAATAGACTACAGAGACTAATAATAAAATCCATCATATCCAGAAAGCACAATAGCATCAACAGAAGAATCGATATTCCGGAAATTTATAACATTATATTCCCTGAGCCCAGTCCATAACCCCCAAGTGAAGCACGCGCAACAGAAGCCCGCGTTGATCGTGATTTTAAAGCAAATGTAAACAGTAAATGAACTTTATTTAATTTTAAATTATATTTCATTGGCGTATTAATCATATAAAGCATTCTCTCTCGTAGAAGGGCGTACTTGCCCGAAAGCTCGAGATTTTTAAAATAAAAACTATTTTTAAAAGAAACTTTTCCCTGGAGGCTTATGTTTTTATTTTTATTATTTATTACAAAAAAATAAAAAATAAAAAAAACCTCACACATTTAAATTAAATTAAAAAAATTATTAATCTTAAAATTTTCATAACTATACTATTTGATACAGAATTAGCTTGCTATTCTGACTCAAAATTATTTCAAAATCTGTAGTTCTTAATAGTTTACTTTTCCTCTATATTATCCAAATATAAAAAAATACTATCTATATATCTATCTATCTATCTATATATATACCCGGCTCCACCCGGGTTTTACTCGAGGGAAGTTTTCTTGGCCGACTGTTTTACATATGGTGTTATCTTAAAAAAATGTTTTTTTCAATTCAGAAGTTAAATTTATTCGGTTCCCTAGACTTAATCAGATTGATACATACTTATCAATTAGTGTTAAACTTCAAATCAAATTGTGTTTATTTTTTTGGGTATAAGGACTGTAAGAGACTGATAAGAAATTAGTAATACAGTTAAATGATTATTACAAATACAGGATAATATGATCATATCCCAAGTCTTTAACAATGTGCGCCGACAAGGGAACAGGAAATCTTACATTAAAGAACATAGAAAAATAAACTTTGTCTGATGTTGGTAGGTTCAGAATATGGTCCAAATTGTGTTCATACACTCTAAATAATAGGACTGCAGGAAAATAATAAGATATTAGTAGTACAAGAGGATAAGGATTAATTGGAACTACAAGAGAGTACGATTAAATTCAAACAAGTTAAGAATGTGCGTCATACCATAAATGGAAATATCAGCTTAATCAGACAAAGGCCTAAGTCCCTTGTATGAAGATGGTGAAAATGCTTTCCCATAATAACTCACATTATTAATTTATTTGAATTGGTCCTAACGGTACCGTATATTCTATATGTAGTCCTATCTGAGTTCTGCCCCCTAAGTCACAAAATCAACACCGTCAAACCCCTATCTAAACGAGTTCACACCCTCTGTTCCACCTCTGATTTCAAAACCATGGAGACCAATAGAGTCATAGCCAATTTCATTAAATTCCAATACCCGAAGTCTTTCATATTACGCCACTTCCACAACCCCAACCACACCCCTTTCAACCCCATATATAAATCCATATGTGTCCTCCCATATTCCCCCACTAGCTCCTCCATAGCCCGAGCCCTAAGAAAATTTGGAGTCAGGACCCTTTACTCCAACTCCCCTAACATCAGCTCCCTCATTAGGAACCCAGACACAAAAAGCAATAGCCCATATGACCCATCTCTCTTGTCTGGCTGTGTCTACTCCATCCCCTGCGCTGACTGCGACGTTGTCTACGTTGGTGAGACAGGCAGGAGCGTAGGGACAAGACTCGAGGAGCACAGCAAAAAACATCTCCAGACAAGATGAGAAATCAGCTATATATCAACACATCCGGACCTCCAACCACTCTTTCGATCTGGCAAATCCAACTGTGCACTATAGCCGCATATACAACAAGCAGCAGCGCCTCACCTTGGAAGCTCATGTTTCCCAGGGCTTCCATGCCATCAATAGACACATCGACCTCCCTGAATCCTACCAATCCCTGTTCTCATAGCCTTGCATCCTCCATCTGTGCGTATCCCCCCCCCCCCTCCTCCCTCATAGACATTGGAAAATATTCCAAACTCTACTACATTCAATAGCTATTATCATGCTTGTTAATTTCTCCTTTCCATAATTTCCTGGTATGCTAATTATTCCTCTCAACATTTCATAGATATGCAAAGTCCCTATAGTTTTTAAATATGTAAATAGTCTCATCCCTATATAGTGTTCATTTTTCCATATGTTTTCACATTTCTCCTGTAGAAGGGCCGGCCAGCCCGAAAGCTTGAGCGTTTTGTAATAAATCATCGTATAAAAGAAACTCGTACCTTGATTCTTGAATTTTATCGTATATCACATCCATGTTAGCCCACTTTTAGCACAGTTTATGCTCTAAATAACTTATCTCATATCAATTTTAAAACCATAATATGCCCATTTCATATTTAAATTTACTTCATTTATTTAACTATAATTCAATTCCTTAAATTGCTTAACTTTAAAGAGTTACTAATTTTTTAAAATTAATATTTACTATTAATGTCCCCTTAATCAAACTGGTCACCAGAGAGTAACCTCAAATTTACAACAACCTATGTGTGGTACTATCACATCATGGCATAGCGTGAACTTTTTTTTATCAAATCAACCAAATTATCTCACTTTTCATTCACCTGGGACCAACTTTTTTTCTCTTAAAATCGTGTCCACACTGTAGAACCATTTCTACCTGAAACTATCATAAACAATATATCTACTGTATTTGAATATCAGTTTGAAATAAAATAATTCTCTCTCGCCAACATACATTATATATACGACTTTAAATGGGCATGGGGCATATCAATCTTTTTACATAAAAATTATTTCATTTTTATATATTCCCCTCAACCTTTTATTAACTCCAATACACTTTTAATTTCACCTCGACCAACTTTTATCTTTTATTATTATTTATTTTTAATTTTAAAATCTCATTTAATTTAATCCCCACCACACATACACTTTTTTCAAATTTCAAAATTTATTTAAACTTTTAAGTCACTTTTACTTTTTTTTTTTTTTTGTTTTAAAACTTTGCCTTTTATATTTATCATACATATCTTTCATTTATAATTCAATTAATGGACAATTTTCAGATATCATGCCACAACCTTTCAAGCTTACAATGCCTTATTTTATTCTCAATAACATGTTCTCTCGAAAAATTTTCTTATCTTACACCATCGCTCTTGAAAAAAAAAAAACTCTTGTTCTTTAATTTTTCGTACATCAACTTATGTTTTTTATGAACTCAGGACCAAATTTTCGCTGAACCTCTGTCTTTCTGCAGTGTATCTATTCCTACATTGAAACTTAGGTTCTGAAAGTCAAGGCTTTTTTTTTTCAACCATTCGACCTCAGAGGTCTTATTTTTTGTCAATTGACCGCAAAGGTCCACTTTTTTTTCTCACTCGACCCGGAAGGTCTTTTTCACGTACGTGCTAGTCCATTATTTGTAAAATTTATTCATTTTAGTGTCATCAAGAGAACCGCACATAAGTTGTCTGCCTAATCAATCTCCTTCATTCTAAAGTATCTCTGTAAAATGTCTCAATACATTTTGTTGACGAATGCTGCAGAAATGACTATTTGCTCCAGCCTCTTTCTAATGGCTTCCTTTGTTCATTTTACAATGTTGAACCACTTACTTTACAGCTCTCTTACTTTCCACCTTTCCATTCTCTTCACCTCCTCATTCACGTATCCATATTGTCCATAGCTATGATTGTCCATACCCACACTCTGTACCATATTAACATACACATAAAATTAATTTGTACATAGCCAAATTATTTCCCACCCTCAAAGAATTTCCCGCACAAATTCTTCTATGAAAGGGGGGACATCTATGATAATATTTGGAAATACGTAAAATAAAATGGCCTGTGTGGGAGTACAAGGAAAGAGGGAAGATAGCCAGGTTAACAAACAACCCTCTTGGTAAACAAGTATCACGACTTTTCATTCTCCCCAAGGGGACTTATCTTGCTTAAAGCGGCTTAAAATCGGCTAGAAGGGATGATCAAAGTTCAGTTCTCACCGAGGTGCCCTCGACGCCAGTTGTTCTAGGGGTTGTTCTGGGACCTTCTATCTTTTCTCCCCGATCTATTTCCTCACGGGTTTTTGCCTCTGGATCCTGTCTCCTGTGTGTCCTTACCACCCATCGCTCAACAACCACGACTGCTTCTAACCAACATGCCACACTGCATTCATCCAACAGCATTAACTACATTACTACATATAAATATTCAATTGGGTAACAACACCTAAGTACCTCTGTAAGGTAATGTCCCACAAACTCATTAGGATAGTTCGGGACATAGACCTTTCCCAGGAGTCTCCACATATTTAAAATTAAGAGCAATCTTGATTGCGTCTGTGGAGAAAGAGATGTGGATGCACACCACTATGTCTTGGATTGTCCAAGGGTAGTGGGTGTGCAGGAAGAGAGAAGGAGAGCGAGGGGCACGATCGAGAGTAAGCTGCTGAGAAATCACAACAAGTTTCTTGAGAAAGCCCACGACGTGGCAGCTGAGCTTTTCCTCAGCTGTGAGTGAACAGAGTCGACCGGTGGCCGCCTCCCCGCGGTCCCCGCTTGACACAGTAGATAGTTTCCTATTTTGCTGTGAATAAAGGCCACCGGTATAGAAATCCTTCCAGACACGTTGTCTGGGAGGTGGTGACATTTTTACAGTCATGAATAATCTTTCGGGCCTTTTTTCAACTTTCTTATCTTTTATTTCAAATTTGATTTTACTACTTATTTGATATGAATTACCTAAAAGATTGGCAGCAATTTTCTCATTAGTTGCTGGGGGTATCATCTGTATTCTTAATCATATTTGTTTTTTCAAGTTTGTTTTCATTTTTTCCTTTTCACATTTACGTATAATATTTTTATTTTTGCATTCACAATGTTCAGTTCAATTCTATAATTTGTTTGGTTTTGGGTGCACTTTTTTGTAGTTAATTTCTTTTAGTTATAAGAGTTTGAATATTATTTGCCTGGTGTGTATAATTTGGAATCCATTTCTTAATATTACTTATTGGTATTGAAACTTTGGCTGCTTCAATAATGGTGTTTTTGAAAGATATCCAATTAGCCTTTTTGAAGTTCCGGAATTTTTCTTAATTGAGCTGGTTTTGGTCTTGGTGCTAATTTCTATCAAATTAGGCTCATGATCACCTCTAATAATTTTTAATATTTGCCATTTGCATTTGTGGAAAATGTCAGGATAGTAAAAACTTATATCAAGTGCTTGTGCAGTATTATAGCTGTAGGAATGATGGTTAGGATTCCCATCATTTAAGCACATGAAGGCATTGTCGTTAAATATGTTTGATAGTATTGGTGGTTTTCCGTAATGGAGGAAAGGTGGCGCGTTCAGAAAGATGGTATTGGGGTTAAAGTCCTTTAAGTGTTACATCAAAATATACGTACCTGGGCTACCCGCTAACCCTTTCGATTTCTTTCACTCAAGTTGCTTTAAATTATAGAGGCAGGACCATGGCCGCGATGCGTGCTTGGGGGGAGATTATTTTGAAGTCCAAACTCAAATCCTTCCATGCAAGTATGAGATTGTTGGATTCTATTATCTTAACAGTCCTACTCTATGCGGCTCCAATCTGGGTACATGGTCAAGCCTTAACTTAGATAGAATCCAGGATACCTTTCTCAGACGTTTTCTGTGCCTTCCAAGCTATACTCCGGGCTATATTTTGAGGGCCGAAACAGGAAGAAACTCTCTTGATATCACAGTGAAAAAACTAACTTTAAAATTCTGGACTAGAATTCTGAAAATGGACGGCAGCAGGCTACCTTCAATTTGTTTGGCACATTTGTGGGATATTTCAATTTCTTCAAAACAGAATATCGGACTGGTAAAAAGTATAACAGAGCTACTTAATAACACCGGCTTCTCTGGCTTGTTGGACGTACAGACTTCAATATTCTACAAAGATACATCCCCCTAATTATTAGAACGGCAACCGATCAGTCCTTGCAGCTGGATTATGTAAGAATAAGAAAATCAATACTCTACTCTCACTATAAATACTTTCATTCATCACCTACAATGGAATGCTATCTGAATGACAATATCCCCCTAACCTTAAAGAGAATCATTGTACAAGTAAGAAGCCTTTTTGTAGTACAGAGAATTAATCATGTTTCACTATTGAAAACTAAGACCATAAAATGCACCTTATGCAACGGGGAATTTAGTCTCGATTTTCCACACTACATGTTCTACTGTACGGCAATGGAAGAAGAAAGAGAAATTCTTCGTCAAGAGACTGGCTATAATAGTAATTCGCCTTATGTTTTAATGGCAAAAGTCGTAAAACCAGACCCTTTGCATTCGCTTTTTATAAATACTGGAAATCAGCTCAATCAAAATATTTAGCACAGACACCGGATCCAACTCGATAATTGGTCGAGGTCAATACCCAATATTTGTATATAACTACGATGCTAATTTGTTATTTATTTATTTTGTTCTACAGGGAGAATCCTGTATGGCACGTGTGCCCAATAAAGGTTATTGTTGTTGTTGTTGATAGTATTTTGCCTCTTGGGTTTGACGTGGAACATCCCCATATTTGATGTTTGGTATTTTGGTCACCTACAATAATAGTGTTGTCTGTAAGAAATTGAGCCATTTTTCCATCGTCAATAGGTTTATTGTTTGGAGAGTGATACATTTGTATATGTTGATGGCTTTGTTTTGATTGAGGTAGACTTTGATACCTTGGGCTTCAGAGTCTGATGTGTTTGGAATATTAACGGCTATGTCCTCATAGTCATGGAACACACATCAAAATCAAAGAAGAAGCAGGACAGATTTCGTCAAACTTCACTTGTGAACTGACAGCCATCTGGAAAGCCCTTGATGTATGCCTTATTAACCAACCATCCCTGCATCAAGCAGAAGGAATTTTAATATACAGCGACTCCATATCCGCTCTAGAAGCAATTCAGAATGGCAATACTAAATTCACACAGAAATTACACTCGTTACTTACCCAACTGGAACCATTAGAGAAGAACTGCATTCTACAATGGATTCCTGCCCATGTTTAGATCGGGGTTAATGAAATGGCATTTGAATTGGCAAAGGAAGCCGAAAGTTGAGCCAAAGGAAAGAACAAATGTCATTATTTGACGCTGATGCTTTGTCAAAATACAAGATATTCAAACATAAAATAAGAAAGATGAAAATACGAAATAAAGACTGAGAGAAAAATGACAAAAACTATAACAAGACTTAGAACAAAACACTATAAAAGAATGACAATACATCCAGATGGCACAATAACCTATAGGGCATGCAACAACTGTCCTGGTGTGGAACTAACACCTACCCACATATTCCCATACCCAGCAATGGCCGCAGCCTTGCAAAAATTTGACATATAGCCAGAGAAGCAGCTTTACACACCCATCGTCAACCAATTATTCTACTTTTGGCGAAGTGGTGTTTTATTAATTTGCTCTTTGATATTATTAGGGTTCTTTCCTGGTATTCAAAAAGGAAAATTTCGTGTCGATCATTTATATTTTTCAATATATCAAACAATTTGGCCGCTGAATCTCTGATTCTGGTAGAGCTCCATCTGGCGAATAAAATTGTAACTAAAATCAATTTCGCATTTTTCATTATTTGCCATAAAATATCCCATTGCATCCTGAACACAATGGTGTTTACCGCATTGCTCTAGCGCAAATATTCGTGGAGTTATTAATTTTTAAAATAGTGCGGGACTTTTGGTTCACCCTGTATATATATATATATATGTAATATTGTTGCAATTTACCGACGTATGGATGAATTGGCAGTCGTGTACGTGAGGCGAGTGTTGATGATATTCCCACACGCGGACAACAAGAAGCAGAGGCAGGGCTGGATGTTAGCACCGAGAGTGATCGGGGATAGCCCACGGGACAGAGGTAGAGGCCATGACACAAACTTGGATGCTATTTCCGAGACATGGAGAGAGAGAGACTGTGTGAGAAAGACAGCAGCCGTCTGTCGATGGCCACCCTCTAGAACATACTGCTGACCCCCTGCCAACATCTGTCCTGTTTTCAGGGGTCGTCTATAAATAGTCCCTGGGGGCCCCACATGGGCTTTGGCATTTTCCTCCACTCTCCCCAGCTGACCGCTCTTTGGATTTTTATTTTGACGTCAACATTTTTAGTGTTACATACAAATAGGGGTTTACAGGTATTATCAATAAAGATATAGCATGTATACAAAATATGGGGTGGTAGTAAATAGAAAGTGTCATTATTATACAGTTTGAAATATATATCCTTATATCTATAAAAATGAAATCCAAAATCGATGTTTGTTATTGCGTTGCGCAAAATCTACAGAATAAATCTTTATGAAATTTCGCAAGTAGGTAGCTGAAGATTTCGTTTAACATATAGGCTATTCAAAAAATTAAAAAAATTAATGTGCTTTTTTTTTAAATAAAAAACCAAAAAGCGTTAGTTCCAGCCGTTTACCGCTTGGGCGAAGCACTGGTCGCGACGATAAATGAATTTGATTGGTTAATAATTAACACGTGGTTTGTTTACACGATGAATGTTAGTTTGTTCACACGATGAATGTTTTTAAAAGGTAAGTTTATCCAATCGCCGTGAAACTTTAGGAAGTTATTTACTATACTACTGGGAAGATTTCTGGTTTGAATTTGATTTGAAATAAATATTCTTTGCAATTTTATTTGCAAATTTTCTACTTTCACTCGCAAGCAGCGCTTCTAGCGGCGTCTGGTGAAATTATATTTATAAATTGTAACAATACTTAAAATGTTTTTCAAGTAAATTAATTTTAATTTGAGAATTTAGTAATATAATATTCCAATGACGTAAAAAATACTTGGCATATCAATATTAATATATATTTAAAGAAAAAATTGTAACGTTTTTGTGTTAATTGTTAAAATGTAATGTAAAAATATTTTTACATTGTTAATTTAATTTGCTGTTGTTTTATAAAAATGATGATGCAACTTTAATTGTTGTTGTGAAAATATCTTTATTTACGGAGCTGCTAACCATAATAAATTATTTTTGAGCCCCTAATTGTCGTTGTTTATTATCGTTTGTTTATATATAAAATTAAATTGTATGTGATGATGATAACAAAAATGAACTTTTAAATTAATATATATAATTCATTGAGAAAAAAGAAATAATTAAATATAAAATTCACAAAAGTGACAATATCCTATTTAAAATATAATAAATGTTTTCAAAAATTATGTGTTTCAAAATATATTCAAACGCATATAACAATATTTATATTTATATACGTTTATAAATCAATATATAGGTGGATTGGATGTTTTCTAGAATCGTTTTAAAATATGTTCGATAGGCAAACTTTTACTCGGATAAAAACCGTGCGAAACCGGGTACATTTGCTAAATACAGTTATTTACAAATCTTCGTTTGTGGCAAGATACTATTCCTACAACTTCAAATTACCGAGTGGACCAATTAATACTGATTTTTTTCCAACTCTTTTAATCTGTATATATTTACCATATGTATATAATCTTTCTCCATTTTTATTTCCCACTTTCATTGGTTTCTCCGTCTTGTAACCCCAAGGAGAACCCTCTGTAAGACCTGTGTGTCTTAATAAAGGCTTTTGTGTGTGTGTGTGATTTTTTTCAAATTAACGAGTATTTTTCAAGGGACCGGGAAAAAATTATCGAGAGTGTAGACAAGTATAGATTCAGTAGGGATTGGATGTTTGCTAGAATCGTTTTAACAAATGTTTGTTAAGCAAACTTTTACTCGGGTGAAAATCGGGCGAAGCCGGGAACATATATATCTATATATGTTTGTCGGCTATGCACGCCCTCAATATGTAACTAATCTCGCTGAAATTTGAACAGGACAGAGAGTTAAATCTGGAAGAGTTTTTTTTGTCGCACTTTAACCAAGAAAAATTATATTTAACCAAGTACTGAGCAACAATATTTTTTAGTCAGAAATGATGAAGACAATATTGCCGTATCATGCTTGATTGCATTAAAAAAATCGTTTGGGGAATATTCACTAAAGCAGACCACGGGCGAAGCCAGATAATGATTAATAGTAGGCAGGAACAAAATTCTACCAGCGAAACATTCACTCGAGCAGAAGACACACGAAGCCAGGTCATCTCTATATATAAAATATCGTTTCTCGGCCTTTTGGCTAAGATCATGTAGTATATCTCTAGATATTTTTATTTATGTATATCTTTTTGAAAATCTATTCAGTAGAGAGTGGATATGTTTGCTCGAAAAATAAATTTCATATATTATATAAATATATGACGTAATGAATTATATTAACATTATTATCATAATATTCTGTGTGTTCCCGAATATTATTATCAATAATATTCGTTAGGCAAACTTTCACTCGGATAAAACCCGGGCGAAGCCGGGTACACATTCGCTAGTACTATATATATATTATATAATCTAAAATACAAATATTTTATTATTTTTAAAAACATATATTTTATTTTCATTCATTGACTGTTTTACATATTTGACCATAGATTTAAAAACATATCACTTTAATTATTATTGTTGTAAATATGTATAGTTAACCCTACCTTTTTTTTAAAATCACGAATATAGAATTCATTTTATAAATTTTATATTACTGTGATAAAAATTATTTTATGTGTAATTTGCTTAAAGTGATTCAAAATAAAAATCTGCTTGAAAGGTAAATAATTATCTTTACTTTTCCACGACTGCACCTCTTTTCAACAATCAAACACACAAAAAATTATAAATATATATATATGTAATGTGATTATGAGGTCTGGTAGCCTCTTGTAAAATTCTGTCGACTAAATATGTGATGAGGGATCCTGTTGACTCTCGCTATACTGTGTTGACCGAGAGGAACAGTCAGGATGTGGAGTTTTCCAGTACCTCTCTGCACCTTGGAAGACCTTTAAAAGTTCTCACAAAGTACAGGCAGTCGTGGTCGAGGCAGAGTGGAAAGCTTGGGAATGTCCATACACAAAAAACGAAGACATAGTTGCACTAAGAAAGCTCCGTGAACAGATAAAAGTTGAGCTAGGAGCGAAAGGTGGAGATAGAAGAGTTCTTACTGACTACATGGTGGATGAGGAGGACCTGGGGTACAACCGACGAGAGTTCAAGCAGATGGTGAAGTGACTATATTGTAACATAGTATTTATTAATTTTATTTATTTAACATAGTATTTATTAATTATTATTAATTTTTTATTAACAGAGTGGTAATTTTTATGTTTATATCTGGCAACTCTGTAAATTTCCCTCGTGACTTATCTTTTGTTTACAATTCATAGTTTGTCCTTGCCTGAAATAAATTTTGTTTCCTCCTGAAGTTTTTGTCTTCCCTAATTTTCCACGTGGCAATATTCATAGGTTAAGACGGGGGCCTTATGCGACAGGGGCGTGGGTCGTCTGGTGAAATTTTAAACTGGCGCCGTGTCAGTTTCCATTTTTAGACCTTGTTGTTTTGTGACTTCCATCTATCTCGAATTTAGACGTTTTTGACTTCTATCTCTTTAGCCTAACTCTTAATCTATTACAGAGTTTTATTTATTTATCCCCAGTTTGTACAAATTACATTACATATGATGATGTAATGACACATGTCAATCATGCTTATAATCATTTTGTGTTTCTATTATACAACATGAAAATCTTGTTATAAGTTATATACAATATGGGGTTGTTGGTTAAATCCTTATCCTTCCTTATATATATAAAAATGAAATGCGAAATCGATGTTTGTTATCGCATCACGCAAAATCTACTGACTCAATCATTATGGAATTTCGCATGTAGGTAGCTGAAGATTTCGTTTAACATATAGGCTATTCAAAAAACTAAAAAAGTTAATGTGCTTTTTTTAAAAAATAAAAAAACAAAAAGCGTTAGTTCCAGTCTTTTACCGCTAGGGCGCAGCACTGGTCGCGACGATAAATGAATTTGATTTTTTTAAAGCATCGGTGGTTCAGTGGTTGAATGCTCGCCTGCCACGCGGGCGGCCAGGGTTCGATTCCCGGCCGATGCATTTTTTTTAAACAATTTTTAAAACTCATTTATATTATATATCTTCTATATAAATGGAAATTTCATAAGTGGTGTTCGCTAAAAACTTTCGTTACAATGCATCAATTTCGACCAAATTTTCAACATTTATGTAAAACGAGATGGAGCAGGTTTTGCTTAACATCAAAATATTTTTCCTAACTTTAAAATACATAACTTTGCTGTTATCGATAAAATACAAAAAAAATCAACAGAGTTAATTTTATTTATATATAAATACAAAAAAAAATCAGCAATTCATTCAACTCAATCTAAAAAAATATTCAAAACAAGCAATTTTAAGATAACATCATATGTAAAACAGTCGGCCAAGAAAACAACAACGATATTACATCTTTCTCACATATTCACACACAATCTTGATTAATAAATAAAACTAATCTTTAGCATTGTTTATTATACTTCATAATATATAATATTCGTTAGGCAAACTTTCACTCGGATAAAACCCGGGCGAAGCCGGGTACACATCCGCTAGTTACCATATATATAGTATATTGAAGCTATTATAAAAAATAATGAATAGAGATTTTCTGCTTGAATTTAGATCATGTTGAGGATTATAGTAATGTAGTCGTGGTTAAAAATCTTGAAATAAAAATAATAATGGTTTTGATCAGGGGTTGCTTTAATTGAACTAAGGAATGTATAAAATACATAATTTGGTAAAAGTACTGCCTGGCTTAAGTCGAGTGGAACAAAGAAAACAAAAGATTATTTACATAATGTACAGAGATTTGAGCCACCCATCGGGAAAGAAAAAAATATCTTTACGGGGCTGCTAACCAAAATAAATGATTTTTGAGCCCCAATGGCCGCGTAAAGCGGAATATATGAAACCACTATGACCAGGCTGGAGAGGCTAAGGACAGGATCTCCGTTAGGGAAGAGGCAGGTTAGGCCGGATTGGGTCCGCGGAGGTCAGGAGGTAGGAAGAAGGCGGGGGGACTAGAACTTTGCAGCTCTAGCTCTGGCAGTTGGGCAAGACATTGATCTTGCCCCGTGGGCGGCAGAGAGGCCCTTGGCTGAGCAGTTGGCGCACTTGGCCGTGCGCGGGTTGGCAAGAGTTGGACAGCTTCAACCTTGGTGGTCACCAGAAGCGCAGCGGAAGCAGGTGACCGTAGCCTTGGTGCACCTTTCGGCGTTGTGGCCGTAGCCACAGCAGCGGTAGCAGACGCGAACAGACTCCTCGTAGTTCAGGATCACTTGGTCCACAATGATCATGCCGCGTCGCCCAATGGCCTTGTAGGAAGCCAAGTCCAGCTCAATAAAGGCCGTGCAGGTGCCATTTCTAGTCGGAGATCTGTGTGCCATTCGGACAGACTTGTCTCCAGGAAGCTGGCTGAGGGCATCGATGGAAAGGAAGGCCTTGACAATGTCCTCATCCGCGGTTTCCGCCTCCACGTTGAAGAGGCAGATTCTTGGGAGGAATTGCCTCAGTTCTCGGAATTTCAAGACTTGGAGCTTGTTGTCCAGGGCAGAGCTGACGGCAGGAATGGCCTCTGGAGTGTTGGAGTGCAGCACCAGTTTTTCCCTGGTGCGCAGAGACGCCCAGACGCCTTGGGGCAGAGTGTGGGCAGCGCGGACAGCTTTGAGGAAGTCCCGTGGGTCAGCCTGCGGGTTATCTGCAATAACCACGATGTGGGCCGCAGATTTCTCCCCATTGAGAGTGTCTTTGGCAACGGCAGGCTTGGGGGCGCGGGAAGATACAGGCTTGGCTGGAACCAGTGGTTTGGTCCTCTTTTGCGGGCAATTTTGACGCCTCTGGCTGCTTCCTCTTGGTTAGAGCAGAATCTGGCTTCTTGGGAGCAGGTGCTGCTACAGGGACAGCAGCTGAAGCGGGGGTGACAGGCTTTATGAGCTCGGTCTGAGCGCTACAGTCCTTGCAGGCGGGAGCAGGGCTAGTTTGAGTGGTTTGGCAGGTTTTCTTGGACATTTGGGCATCCATGATTTCATCCAGCTCCATGAAGTCATTCACGGTGCCCGCGAGGTTCTTCACATCCCTAACTAGGCACTTGATTATTTCCGTTCGCTGCTCAATGAAGCGAACAAGGTCCAGGTGAAGAGCTGCTAGGGAAGGCAGGCCGAGGGATTGCAGGATTTGGTAGTGGCGGGAGATGACCATGTTGTCTTCTTCAACAAGAGCCGCGATGTCAACCGAGGGTTGAGAGGGCTTGTTGGCTTTCTTCTTCTTCTTCTTCTTCTTGCAGGAATCCATGGCGGGCGAGCATCGGAGCGTTGAAGAAGAGCAAGGGCCATCGGGAAAGAACAATAACGAGTTTTTATAGGGGAAGCATGACCTCTGGCGGTCGATTTAACAGGGTATTTGGATCTATGGAATATAATTTTAAATAGAATAATGTATTAATATAACATAATTTTAAATAAAATATTTTAATATAACATATATATATATCGTATATTTTAATCTGTATTACACTTTTAGTATATGTCACATATCTTCCAATTAGTTAGAGCCGATACCTTAAAAGATCCTGCTCTTCTTTTGGAATGTACACACTTTCTATTTACTACCACCCCATATTTTGTATATAAACTATTTGTATTTCAACCCCCTATTTGTATTTAAACTAAAAAATGGTGACGTCAAAATAAAGATCCAAAGAGAGAGCGGTCATCTGGTGGCAGGGACAGAGGGGAGGAAAAAGGCAACGCCCAGCTCATGTGGGGCTCCCAGGGACATTTTATAGACGACCCCTGTAAACAGGACAGGTTTTTGGCAGGGGGTCAGCAGATGTTCTAGGGTGTGGCTATCGGCAGACATCTTCTGTCTCTCACACAGTCTCTCGGTGCTAACATCTAGCCCTGCCTCTGCTTCTTGTTGTCCGCGCGTGGGAAGAACATCAACACTCTCCTCACATACACGTCTGCCAGTTTATCCATACGTCGACATTTTCAACAATATTACAGAAAGTCGACAGGATGACGGAGGACAGCGGCATGCAGAGGGTGACAGAGGCACCGGTGATCAACGGCGCATTCGTGTGGATGCTCCTTCTACTTGCCCTCCACCGTGACGATCCAGTGGACCATCTCAAAGACGTCATACGTGTATTACCTGTACCTCGCACCGGGGAGGTCATCATCACTCTCATCAACAGCTTCTGCGCTACGAGCACCTTCTTCCATCGGCTCGAACAAGCAGACAAGATCCATCGAGAAATCCTCGCTACGCCCCGTTTACTAGCACCGATTATGTCCCATGGCAACCACCGCAAAAAGTTATCATCTAGCCTCATCGCAACCCGCGCCACAAGACCCATCCAAGACATCCATCTGGTAGGAGAATTTTCTCTATAGAAATATCTTAATGTAACACTATCTCTGTTTTTTTTTTCGCTCTGAATTAACCACTGATTCGATACCTTTTTTTTATAGCAATAACATTATTATTATAAATCCATCAAGTTCATTATTTTACCTGCCCTATTACTATTTCAATTATTATAACTCACATTCCCCATCATTGCATGAGGTAAAATGTCCATCCCATACCATGTCCTACTACCTTGTCTAAGACATTTACCCATTATGACAAAAATGCGCCCAGCCAAACTATATTTCATGCCCCCCATTCATGTTCATTATCATCATCATGCTTTTCCGAACATAAATGTAAAATGTTTAATGAGAATTGTAATTTATGTTTTAGAAGTGATATTCCCTTAGCTTTTATAGATATTGTTAAAATGTATTCGATTTTTTTCCACTAACAAATATGATATTCCAAAATTGAAAATTACCCCAATTAATATTAGGACAATTTCAGATAAGATAATAACAATCAGGCCGTATCGTACATCTCTTTCAGACCAGCGTGAAATTCAGGAACAGATAGATAAAATGTTAGATATGTTAGAGTATTAGTTATAATATTATAGAGCCTTCTTTCTCTCCCCCTATTCCTCCTCCGTTACTTTAGTCACCAAAAAGGATAATACAAAACGCTTCTGTGTAGACTACCGCCGCCTTAACGAAATTGTTTCCCCAGATTTTCACCCTCTTCCGCTCATAGACAATATATTAGATAAATTAGCGAACGCCAAAATTTATTCCCGCGCAGATTTTTCATCAGCATACTGGTCCATTGAAATAAGTCCCCGTGATAGAAATTTATTATCTTTTGTCACGTTAGAAGGTCAGTAAAACTTCCGGAGATTACCCTACGGGATTAAAATAGGACCACAGGTGTATGAACGAGCTGTCATTCAGATATTACAGAGAAATAAGTTGAATTTTATAGCGCATTACTTCGATGATTTCAATATATTCTCAAATTCCATAGAAGAACATAAATCACTTACAACAGTTTTTTGATATGTGTAATAGGGAATATTTTAGATTAAACTACAACAAATGTGACTTTTTTAGGACTACCATAGAAATTTTAGGTTATACAATATCGTCAGGTACTTACACCCCACTAGTAAGAAATTTAGAAGTAATTAACGAAATTAAATTCCCTACTAACGTCAAATCCCACCAATCATTCCTAGGCGCCATTAATGTGTATAATAAGTTTATAAAAGATCACGACGGTGTTAGGAGCCTCCTCAATAATCTTAAAAAAGATACTCCATGGCTCTGGGACGCACATTGTCAAAGTTCTTTTGACACTCTAAAGAAGTGTTTGACCTCAAAACCGATTCTATACCTCTTCAAGGAAGGGTTGAACTGTCAGCTATTCTGTGATGCCTCACTTCAAGGAATAGCTGGCATCCTGAAACAACAGCACCCCGACGGCACCCTACACCCTGTGCAATATTATAGCAGAGCATTCAGACCACACGAGAAGAATAATAGAATCACGGAATTGGAATGCCATGCTGTAATTGATAGTGTAGAAATATTCCACATCTATCTTGCGGGCGTAAGGTTCACCATTTTCACAGATCATCATGCACTCCAGTGGCTGAAAACCATAAAAAATCCCACAAGTAGACTCTTTAGGTGGAGCTTAAAAATGTCCGTTTACGAATACGATGTAAAATATATAAAGGGGAAAACGCAGTACGAGGCGGACCTGCTGTCCCGCCATCCTATATGTGGCTTCCTCACGTCCACCCAAATAATAGGGATGATCCTATCTTCACTTATTAAAACTAATACAGACGGCCTCCATACAATTAAGCGTAAAGGTATTGTTAAGATCATAGTTCCCCCTCCTTTACAACATACATTAATCAATAAAGTACATTTGGAATATAACCATCCCGGTGTATCCCAAATGATTAGGCTCATCCCCACCCAGTATACCTGATGTGGGATGATCAAATCAATAGTCAAGTATAACAGATCCTGTCCCACATGTCAACTTATAAAAAAAAAAAAAAAGGTTCCCTGTATGGTAGACTGAAGCGTCCCCCTATATATCATTACAACCATATGACATGTCATCCATAGATACTATTTCAGGATTTTCAAAGTACGGTAATAAGAAATCATATCTACATGTAATAATAGACCACTTAAGACGTTACACCTGGACTTTGCCCAGTAAGTCAACTAGTATAATTACCTATATTCAATGCCTCAAAAATGCATTACAGTGTGGTCGTCCAAAACGCCTGCTCTCAGACCGAGCACCTGCATTTACTTCCCCGAAATTCAGAAGGTTTTTAATAAAACACGGGATACAGCCTCTTCTAACCGCCGCGAATAATCCTCAGGCTAACGGTCTATGTTTAAATCTCAACGCGACACTCACCGGGAAGCTGAGATTGTTGCACCTAGAGAATCCCAGAACCTCCTGGACTTAGGATAGTAACTCAAAAATAAAACGACACCCCCATACGATAACCGGATTCCCTCCTATATTTTTAATGTTTAATATAATCCCATCAAACTTAAATAATCATATAAACACATACCTTAATATAGTAGAAAGTAAGAGGTTAGCAATACAACGTACAAATGATAGGCACGCTAAAGAGAAAATTAAGTATGATAATAAGCATAAGACCCCACAATTCGCCATAGGGGATCTAGTATTAGTAAAGGCGTACCATCACCCAGATAGTGGCAAGTTAATACCCTACTTTACAGGCCCTTATAAGATAATTGAAATAATTTCAGATAATGTTGTACGCATAAATAAGCCCAATAAAATTCCACGTAGTGGTAGCGATACTGTATATGTAAATAAGTTAAATTATTATAATGAAGAAGTCCTCTATATTTCGCCACCTAAACTAGAGCCCATAGATAGAATTAGGAGAATAGCTCCTTTCAAACATCTAAGTCCTGACCTGTTTATTCCAACAGATAAATGTATAACTCCCCGAAACTCAGAACCGTTTAATCATTTGTCCTCCGATTTATTTTTATAAAGACCTAATTCAAAAAACTTCCAAGAACTGTAAAATCCCAAATGACCCATCCAGCTGTAATTAGCGCGGCCAGGAATAACCGTCCCCCATCAGGAAGTTGACACGCCATCTTCTTGTCACATGCCGTCACACAGTGGTCAACCTAACTATTTAATAAACCTTTTCTTTCCTTTTTATAAAAATCCTAGTGGAACTGTTGTGTATGTAAATTGTTGAATATCTGTATGTATTTTGCATGTTTTTTTATTATTAATATGTAAATATATATTTGTATATATAGAACATTAACGGTGCAATTAAACAGAAATTGACCAGTAAATATAGGCTGCGTGTCGTGACTACTACTGGGAGGCGACACAACAACTGGCGACGAGTGTGTGGGAACCGTTTCAAGTGCTCTTTCACAGGTGGAGGAAAACAGAAATATAAAGCGGACGAGAAGCAAACAGTATGTCTGGATGTCCAATAATTGTACCGTTCTGTTTCTTCAGGCCAGGAGAAGAATCCTTTGAGATTTTCGTTCAGAGGTTCGAAGCAGCTTTTGAGGCAAATGCATTGGAAGAGGGAAAAAGAATGCCCATCTTTGTTTCTCTTCTGGATTCGGAAATGTTGAAGCTGGGCTATGATTTGTTTTTCCCGAGTACCATGAAAGAACAGCCGTATGAACGGTTAATACAAAGAATAAAACTACATCTAGCTCCAAGAAAGAAGGTGATTCCTCAACGATGCAGGTTCTTGAAAAGAATACAACTTGAAAATGAATCCGTCTCAGAATACCTGCGTGAGCTCCGGCATTTGGCTATGGATTGAACCTTTGGTGAAATGTTGGAGGTCATGTTACGAGACCGTTTTGTGGCTGGTATAAAATCGGAAAGCCTTCAGAAGAAATTGTTACAGGAGGATGACGATGTCACCTTGGTCAGGGTATTTTCTATAGCAGTCTCGTTTGAGCTAGCTGAACAAAATGCTAAGGAGCTGCAGGATGGACTAGTGGCTAAGATGGATATTGTTCCGGGAGGAAATAGAAAGAATGAAGCTCGTAGAGGATGGCAGCATGGGCCCGGTATGCAAAGAAGGGAGACAATTTGTTTCCGATGCGGAGAAAAAACTCTCACCTGGCACCTGCATGTCCACATAAAACAAAATCTTGTTTTAAATGCAAGAGAATTGGACATTCGAGCAGGGTGTGCAAAACGGGTAAATCAGTGCCAGACTGCAGATATGCGCAGGATGAATTAATTTATTCGGTACAAGGTGACACTGATGCAAAAATAAATCTACATGTTGACGAGTATCAGTTGTGTTTTGTGGTGGACACAGGAAGTCCCGTCACACTGATACCGAAAACAATTTATGAAAAATACTGGAAAGATGGTAAATTGTCTCCATCTTATTTAAGATTGAGGTCCTTTTGCGGAAACCCAATAAATATTATTGGTGAGAGAAGAGTTTTTGTGAAGGAGGCAAATCAAGATTTGCGGTTGATAGTCGTAGATGAAGATATTTCGATAGTTTTGTTGGGACGAGAATGGCTAAAAGGTTTAAATCTTGATTTTTCTAGGTTATTGAACATTAGACAAGTAAGCGAGTCCGATATCAAAGTTATAATAAATAAGTATGCTAATTTATTTAGCAAAGAATTAGGTTGCTTAAAAAACGTCCATATTGATTTTTATTAAAAAAAAATACGACTCCTGTATTTTGTAAGGCGAGAAGTTTGCCTTTTTCTTTGAAGAAAAAATTTGAAAATGAAATCGATGGCATGGTTAACGAGGGAATTTTACAACCTATTGAGTATGCCAACTGGGCCGCACCTATAGTACCAGTACTGAAGAAAGATGGGAGCCTTAGAATTTGCGGCGATTTTAGATGCACCGCAAATAAGGCCATAGAATTGGATAAGTACCCGCTTCCATCAATAGACGAAATATTTTCAAAATTGTCTGGAAATACAGTGTTTTCGTCATTGGACTTATCCAGAGCTTATTTGCAGGTCAGATTATCTGAAGAGGCCAAAAAGGTGGTGAACATTAATACTACGAAGGGGTTATTTGCCTTTAAAAGGCTACCCTATGGAGTAGCTGTATAGCACCAAATAAGTTCCAAAGAGAAATGGACAATCTATTTGCAGATATGTCGGGAGTGGCTTACTACATCGATGACATCCTGGTAGCCGGAAAGGATCATAGGGATCACGAGCAAAAACTGGAATTGGTCTTTAAAAGGCTGCAAGAAAAAAATTTAAGATTAAACAAGGATAAATGCAAATTCGCAGTAAATGCTGTTGAATATTTAGGTTTTAAAATAGATAAAAATGGATTGCATCCCATAAGTAATAAAATAGAAGCGGTGGTAGAGGCGCCTGAACCTACAAACGTCTCTCAATTGAGATCTTTTATAGGTCTCCTTATGTATTACTCTAGGTTTATAAGAAATATTTCAGATATTTTAGCGCCCTTCTATCACCTCTTAAAAAATAATTCAAAATGGAACTGGACTGGCGAACACCGTATATTATTTGCAAAATGCAAAGCATTACTAACTAACGAGTCGGTGCTGGCACATTATGATGCAACTAGGGAACTAGTCCTTGCATATGACGCCTCTAGCTATGGTTTAGGAGTGGTTCTGAGTCACAGGAACGATAGAAAGGAAGAAACTTCTATAGCTTTTGCTTCAAGAACGCTAACTGAAGCGGAAAGGCGGTATTCGCAATTAGAAAAAGAAGCTTTAAGCATTATTTTTGGTTGTGAGAAATTCCGACAATATCTATTGGGACGTGAATTTGTGTTGATCACAGACAACCGACCTTTAATGCACATTTTTTCACCCCATAAACCGATCCCCATATGTGCTGCATCAAGAATTAAGAGGTGGTCTTTAAAATTATCTGCATTTAAATACACTGTGGAGTTTCGAAAAACTGAAGATAATGGCAATGCAGACGCGTTATCACGATTACCTTTAGTCTCAAAAACCACGGAATCTTTAGATGAGGATCAGGTGCTTCTCCTCCGGAAAATGAGTGAGGTCCCCTTCTCATTCCAGGATGTGGCAGTTGAGACACGCCGGGATAAATTACTACCAATTGTGTTGAGAAATGTTAGCGAAAATAATTGGCAAATTCCAAAGGTATCGCAGGAAAATCCACTTTATTCCTATTATAGGATAAAAGACGAATTAAGTTGTGAGTTTGGGTGTCTGCAATGGCGTGAAAGAGTGGTAATTCCACAGAAATTAAGATCCTTAATTTTGAACGATTTACATGAGATGCACCTAGGGATGGTGAAAATGAAAATGATTGCTAGACGGTATTTTTGGTGGCCAGGCATAGATAAGAACATTGAAGAGTTGGCTAGAGATTGTAGAATTTGCCAAGAATCTGCAAGTATGCCGCCGTCTACCATTTCAGAGTGGACTTGGCCTGAGAAGCCGTGGCACCGTCTACACTTAGATCTAGCAGGTCCCTTTATGGGACGAATGTTTATGGTCCTTGTAGACGCGTACACCAAATGGCTGGAGATTGTCATCATAAAGGACATTACGAGCAGGACCATCATAGGACATCTTAGGGAGATCTTTGCCAGATTTGGATTACCTGAACTTTTGGTAACCGATAATGGCAGACAATTTGTCTCAAGTGAATTTGAGGAATTTACAATAAATAATGGTATAAGACACACAAAAACGTGTCCGTACAATCCCAGCACTAATGGCTTAGCTGAGCGATATGTACGTGAATTTAAAAACTCTTCACGAAAGAACCAAGGAAAGGACAGTGTAGAAATCAATCTACAGCGATTTTTATTCGCCCATTGAGCTTTTCCTCAAACGGTATTAAAGGAGTCTCCCGCGGAACTTTTAATGAAAAGAAATCTAAGATCAAGATTTTCAAATTTGATTCCGAAAATGGCGAAGGTAGGAGAGGTGTACCATGATGCCATGAGGAGGCAATAGCATTTTGCGGTCGGCTCTGATGTGTATTTTCGGAGTTTTGCTAACGGACCAAAATGAAAAAGGGGCAGGATCATGGAACTACTGAGCAGCCGACATTACCTTATAGAAGACGAAGGCCGTTATGTGAAAAGACACATAAATCAACTTAGGCCAGTTATCAAGAAAGAAGTTCCTGAAGTGAGAGATTTGGTATTGCCGGGTACATCAAGAGATTTTATACTGCCTGGCACTTCTCGAGATCACCCTGGGCTTGGAGGACAGGAGAAGACAAGGGAAGAAGCCCCGGAGGTGGACGAAGAATTGAAAGGAGCGGAGTCTTCAGCACAAGAGGACACTCCGGAACCAGAGCCGGGCCCTGCTGCTGCGGCTGTCCCTGTCCCTGTGCGCAGTCCAAGACCGCAGCGATCCAGAAGACCGCCAGACCGGCTGCACTACTATTAAGAGGGGAGATGTGTTGTGTATGTAAATTGTTAAATATATGTATGTATTTTGCATGTCTTTTATTATTAATATATAAATATATATTTGCATATATAGAACATTAACGGTGCAATTAAACAGAAATTGACCAGTAGATATAGGCTGCGTGTCGTGACTACTACTGGGAGGCGACACAACAGGAACATTGTAAATATCTTTGCTCTTTTTGTGGGATGAATATTTTAAAAGCATTTTTAAACATTTTTTCTCGTGTATTATTTTTTAAAAATCATTTCAAAATCAATCTTTTTGATTATATATTTTTTCTATTGCGTTTTTCAAATTTTATCGTTGACGTATCATAACCTACCCTGCCCATACGTTCTCATGCATTATCCCAAGGTCTTCCTGTTCGCCAAACATTTTCTTTTTTAATTTTATTTTCCAGTTGATTAATCCAACTTAGAAATTCTTCCTCGCTAGTTCATTCCCAATAGTGAGTTCAGGATACCCAGTTAGATTATTTTTCTTATCACCCGGCCCATAATTCTCATCATTACCACTCATCATTTTTTAAATTATCATTCAAGTCGGGTGAAATCATCATTGGCAAAAGAACAACCCTTGCAACTACCTTCCCTTTCTTCGTTCCCCAATCTTATATATTCCCCTCAAGAGATTCTTGCTCGCCAGAATTTTTTTTTATTTTTTATTAATCCAACTGGAAACATCCTTCCTCGCTATATCGTTCCCAGTAGTGAGTTTAGGATACCCAGCTAGATTCCTTTTTTTTATTTTTTATTTCCCGGTTCATCATTTTATCTTTTTTTTTATCATACAAACCGGGTACCATCATCATTGGAAGCCTTACATCTCTTACGTTTACCTTTCCCTTTCCACATTCCTCAACCTACTTACCTCTCCCTGCTAGTCTGAACTAATAATGCAGACGGAACATCTTGAACGTTCTGTTAATGAAAACAGTACCTCAATAACACAAGTTCGTACTGCATTGCAGAACTCATTAAGCTATTTCTT
Source organism: Cordylochernes scorpioides (assembly GCA_030710605.1). Taxonomy (NCBI): domain Eukaryota; kingdom Metazoa; phylum Arthropoda; class Arachnida; order Pseudoscorpiones; family Chernetidae; genus Cordylochernes; species Cordylochernes scorpioides. The sequence continues at coordinate 88,105,608 of CP092886.1, read as the reverse complement.
TGCAGGAACATACTCAGACATCCCATATACCCTCATCAACCCTCTGCGTCAACTTATAATCTTAGTTCAACTTAATAGCTTTATGCTTTTCTTTTAGTTATTGTTGTATTCCAATTGTTTACACACAGCGCTCAACGTTAATTATTGTTTAATTAATTACAAGGTAAAAGGATTATATATAGATTAACATGGAGAAAGAGAATATGTCACGTAGCGACGCCGCTTGCAGGGTTACATCAACAGGAAGTGACGTCAGCTCCAGGGTTACCGAGCCAACCGTCCGCGGTCCAGCAATTTCCTCCCTCGAAGTGACCTCCTATTCATGGATCACTTCGCCGCTTAAGAGTCTCGAACGATGAAGTTCGTGTAGGTTTCGCCCCAGTGGCTTGGTCAAAATGTCCGCTAGGTTTCTTCCACTTGTAACATAGTCCAGTTGAATAACACTTACAAGCAATTGGGGCAGAGTCTTTTGGTAGTTCTGTTAGTTCCCAAACTTTGTGCTTTCTCAAGGATTCCAATTCTTCTTCGATTGCTTCCAGCCAATGCTCAGCTTCAGGGCCTTGGATAGCTTCTTTATACGAAGTAGGATCTCCCTTATTTACTTCAGTACTGAGGAGTTCAATTGAGTTCTGAGCATTTCTCTGGTTCCTTAGGATCATTGGATGAGATCGAGTAGGAGAAGGCTTCACAGTATCTTCATTATGGCTGCCCTCTTCTGTAGGTATCACCTCTTCTTGATCTAATAAAGACACTGGATACTCTTCAATCTCCCGTTGAGTCTCATAGCTGTAGTGTTCAACTAATGGAAGCACCTCCCGGTTGCTGTCGTTCCTCGATACATCACTCTCTTTGAAGACACAGTCCCGAGATTCCACCACTTTCTTCATCTCAGGAATCCACACTCTATAGCCACGTCCTCTGAGTGCATATCCAACAAGGTTACCTTTGACAGCTCTCCTTTCGAGTTTGGATTTACGGACTTGTCTTGGAATATGGACAAATACTTGACAGCCAATAGATCTTATGTGTTTAAGACTAGGCTTGTTCCCTGTCCACAGTTCATATGGCGTGCTTTCACCATTGTGATTGTTGAGAACTCTGTTTCTGACATAGGCTGCGGTGTAAGTCAGCTCCGCCCAGGAAGCCTTTGGCAGACCACTTCCAGATATAGTGCTCCTGACAAGATCTAGGAGTGTCCTATTCATTCTTTCTGCCACACCATTCTGTTGAGGTGTATACGTCATAGTGTGTTCATGAACTATTCCGACGCTCGTGCAGAAAGTGTCCCATTCTTTGGAACAAAATTCCAAGCCATTATCCGTACGTATTCGTTTTAGTTTCCGGCTGGTTTGTTTCTCAGATGCTTGAATCCACTCTTTGACTTTTCCCAGGGTTCCGCCTTTGTTTTTCAGGAAAAATACACTTGTATATCTCGTAGATTCATCAATGATGGTTAAGACGTATTTGGCTCCTCCCCAACTCAATACGTCAAGTGGACCCATCAAGTCCGCATTCACCAAGTCCAACGGCATGATTTCTTTTTCCTCCTTGTGTGAGTGTTGAAGGAATGGCAGACGGTAAGACTTGCCGATCAAGCAGTCTTCTCACTTTTCTGGCTTTGCCGGGCTGCAATAAAGTCCTCTTACGCTTTGGTTCTTGGCCATCTTTGCTATCGTATATGCATTTACATGCATCAGCCTTTTGTGCCAAAGTTCCAGTGTAAGCTCTTCCTTGCATTCAGATGCAAGAGAAACACGATTATTCTGATCTATCGGAGAGGATGGAGTAGTCTGGACGTAGTAAAGTCTACCCAACTTCTTTCCCTCTATCAAGAGTTTACCTTTCATGTCCATAATGTGGCAACCACTCTTATTGAATACAACTTTTCTACCGTTTTCTATCATTTGGAGTACAAACAGAACACTGTGACGCATATCTGGAACGTACAACGTGTTCTGGGCAACGAAATTGCTGGCATCTCCCTTGTGTCCAATAATATTGGCACTGACAGTACCGATACCACATGCTTCTATAGAAGAGCCATTCGCAATAGTGATGGAACTCATATTGCTTGTACACTCTTTCAGACATGTGAAGTAATCTCTCTTGGGAGTCATATGGTGCGTCGCTCCAGAATCTATGATCCAGGTCTCGGCGTTAGCTCCAAACTAAGTGTTGCACATTGCCGACATATTTACGCCTTTGTTTTGGTCAAACCTCTTTGGTCTTTATTAAAATAAAAACATAAAGCCTCCAGGGAAAAGTTTCTTTTAAAAATATTTTTATTTAAAAAATCTCGAGCTTTCGGGCAAGTACGCCCTTCTACGGGAGAAAATGCTTTATATGATTAATACGCCAATGAAATATGATTTAAAATTAAATAAAGTCCATTTACTGTTTACATTTGTTTTAAAAGCATGATCAACGCGGGCTTCTGCTGCGCGTGCTTTACTTGGAGGTTATGGGCTGGGCTCAGGGAATATAATGTTATAAATTTCCGGAATATATATTCTTCTGTTGATGCTATTGTGCTTTCTGGATATGATGGATTCTATTATTAGTCTCTGTAGTCTATTGGGGATGTTGGAGTAATGAGTCTTTGGTTCTGATAGGGAGAAGGAATGGCCTGTTTCTCTTATATGTTGGTATACTAAATATCTACTGTCTTGATTATCGATATTTCGTTTATGTTCTGATACTCTTATATTTAAATGTCTGTCAGTTTCGCCGACATATTTGGTTTTGCATTCGTTGCATTCTATGGAGTAAATTGCATTCTTAATATTGGAAGGATAATAAATGGTATTGTTCTTTGTTATGGGGTTTCTTAGTAACGAATTTAAATTAGGTGAGTTTCTGAAAAAGGTTTTGATTCCAAATTTCTTCAGATGACGGGCTATAGAAACAGATACTGGTGAATAAGGAATACTGCTAATAGATTTATAGATTGGGGAATTCCTAATTTCAGAGCGGCTATAGAAATGTCTTAGAATAAATTATAAAGGATATTGACAAGTCTTTAGATTTCTTATAATATTCGGAGTTTCTTCTGTTTTAAAAGTTTGAAGTGAACAATGGCTATGGATACGTTTAGTTAAGGTCTTTACGGTATTGATTTTATGACTGATTGGACAGTAGGAGGAAAAACGGATATAGTCGGGGTTGAAGGATGGCTTATAATAAACAGTTGTTTGGAATTGATTCTGTATGCGAATAATTTTTATATCTAGAAAAGGCAGGCTATTGTTTGTTTTTTTTTCAAAAGTGAAATTTAGGTTAGGATGGTAACTGTTGACTCTTTCTAGAATGTTCCTGGTTTGATTTTCGGTGCATATACAGAATATGTCGTCAATATAACGACGCCAGAAAAATATATCTGACGGGAATAGGGATGTTATCCAATTGTCTATGCGACGCATAACTATTTCGGCTACTGAGGTAGAAAGATAGCTCCCCATGGGAGAACCTTCAATCTGTTCGTAAGTTTTGGAATCGTATGTTAGAATATTTGTTTCGAGGCATAGGGCTATAAGTTTAGTTATTTTCCTGACTATGATCTGATCAACCTGATTTTCTCTCAAGAATTCTTCGCTGCTGCTTAGTATCAGCTGGTGTGGGAGACTTGGGTAAAGGGATTCAACGTCGAATGAGATCATAATCTTGTTTGGTTGAAGTTTGTACTTGAGTAGTTCATCTATGAAGGTGGCGGTGTTGGAAATGGAAAACGGGGAGTTTTGCTGCTTGATTATGGGTCTGAGAAAAGTTGAGATGAACTTGGAGAGAGGTGCTGTTGGGGAATGGTAGAAAGCCACTATGGGTCTAAAGGGGACATTTGGTTTATGTATTTTAGGGAGGCCATATATGGAGGCATCTGTGTTTGCATATTAGATAAGAAGTCTTTCAATTCTTCATTCGAAATATTACGTTCTTTGTGCATTTTTCTGAGTTCTTTTTTGAAAGAAGAGTATGTTCGGTTTTTTCTTCTTTGGAAATGTGTTTGAAGGTAGTTTGATCTTCAAGGATGATCAGCATTTTACTATGGTAATCAGTTTTGTCCAGAATCACTGTTTGGCCGCCTTTATCTGATTGGGTGATGATTATTTCTTTTTTATTTCTTAAGTCTTTAATCAGTCGGTTCTCATGAGGGTTGCTTGGGGGAAGGGTTATTGATTCACTTAGAAGATTAGTTACATGATGTCTAATGATATTCTTCTCTTGGTGGTTAAGTTTTGATATGTCTGCTTCGACTCCACTTACTATTCTGATGGGATCTGGTTTTTGTATATTCCTGAATTTCAGACCTTTGGATAAGAAAGCTAATTCTTCTTGGGTTAGGGTAGATTTTGGCAGGTTGACTATTTTATTGAGGTTATTGTTTCTATTTAGATTTGGATTATTAAATTTCAGTGCCCAATATTCTTTGGTCTTTGTTAATTCTTTCCTTTCTTCCTGCATTCCCTTGCATAATGGCCTTTACCTACACATTTGAAACAAACAACCTTTGCTTTAAATTGTTTTTCTGTTTCAATGGGCTTCGAAGAGGCATTAACGACCATGGCACCCACATCTTTTGGTAGATTTGACGAACGCCTTTCTGCTTCTGCCAACAGCCGTCTTTTAACTGTGGCGGTCGTGAAGTCTGAATCAGGCAAGTTACATATGGTTGAGACAACGGTGTCCCAATCCTCTGGTAATCCACCCAAAAGAACCATAGCCAAATCGCCATCATCAACTTTGTCGCCAATTTGGGCCAGTTCGTTTACAATGTGGTTTATCTTCCCCATATACCCTTCCATATTGCTGTGCTGAGTCAACCTTTCGCCATATAACTGCCTTCTTAGTTGTACGGCTCGATATCTACTATCCTTTGGTGCGTATAATTTTTCCAGTTCCTCCCAGACCTCGTTCGGAGTATTCAAATGTTGATCAAACTCCACAAGTCGTTTTCGATTAGAACGAGTTTCATCTGGAAGCTCCAGCTGGAGTAATTAGCACCATTTAATTTTGTAATCGTCGTGTTTGCCATTTTACAAAATATTTGGTAAGTAGAAAAAAGGATGGGCCAAGTAATCAAAGGAAATTTGGTTACTCACGTTTTAGGCCTTGCGCTTCTTCAGTATGACGTTTTAGGTCTTGCGCTTCTTCAGTTTCACGTTTTAGGCCTTGCGCTTCTTCAGTCTCATAATCTTTGTTGTATTCCAATTGATTACACACAGCGCTCAACGTTAATTATTGTTTAATTAACTACAAGGTCAAAGGATTATATATAGATTAAATAGTAAACATGGAGAAAGAGAATATGTCACGTAGCGACGCCGCTTGCAGGGTTACATCAACAGGAAGTGACGTCAGCTCCAGGGTTACCGAGCCAACCGTCCGCGGTCCAGCAGTTATTTTTTCATTCAATAGGTTCTCAATTTTTTTTTTATAAGTAAATTACTTTTACGGCATTTCTAATTTTATCTTGCCTATTTTCTCAATTTTATCATTTATTCTCTTTAGTATTTTTCTTTTATCATATTCCATATCTTATTGAGACGTAATCATTATTGTTCTATTTTATTATCCTATACTTGTAATAATTTTAACTAATTTGTGCCCAAAATATTTCTTTTGATTTTATAATAGGTTTGTTAGGTCATCATTCATGTTATTTCATTTCCCCCAAACAAACCTTCATCACCGGGGGCACATTCTATCGTATATTTTAAACTGTATGACACTTATAGTATATGTCACATATCTTCCAATTAGTTAGAGACGATACCTTAAAAGATCCTGCCCTTCTTTTGGAATGTACACACTTTCTATTTACTACCATCCCATATTTTGTATATAAACTATTTGTATTTTAACCCCCTATTTGTATTTAAACTAAAAATTGGTGACGTCAAAATAAAGATCCAAAGGGACAGAGGGGAGGAAAAAGCCCAAGCCCATGCGGGGCCCCAAGGGACATTTTATAGATGAACCCTGTAAACAGGACAGGTTTTTGGCAGGGGGTCAGCAGATGTTCTAGGGTGTGGCTATCGGCAGACGGCTTCTGTCTCTCACACAGTCTCTCGTTCCATGTCTCGGTGATAAGCATCCAAGTTTGTGTCATGGCCTCTACCTCTGTCCCGTGGGCTGTCCCCGATAACTCTCGGTGCTAACATCTAGCCCTGCCTCTGCTTCTTGTTGTCCGCGTGTGGGAAGAACATCAACACTCGCCTCACGTACACGACTGCCAGTTTATCCATACGTCGACATTTGCAACAGTATTACATATATTATTATACTATTTTTATTATATATGTGGTAACCGAGAGTCAAACCTGTAGTAACCGAGAGGGACAGCCAGGGCGTGAAGAGTTTTCCAGTACCTCTCTGCACCTTGTATGACCTTTAACAGTTCTCACAGAGTACAGGCAGTCGTGGTCGAGGCAGAGTGGAAAGCTTGCGAATGTCCACACACAAAAAACGAAGAGACACAGTTGTAGAAGGAAAGTTCCATGAACAGATAAAAGTCGAGCCAAGAGCAAGATGGAGTTAAAGAATATTTCTTACTGTTTTACATGATGATGAGGTGGTCCTGGCTAAGACCGACAAAGGCTCACGCCGACGGTGAAGTGACTGTCTGAGTTCGGCTAAAACCGAGGTTTTTTTTTATACCATTCCCGAGGAGGGGGGGGGGGGGAGTTGGAATTTGAACATGTGGGACATTCTGCACCCTTTGACCTCGATGGCACGGGCTTGCCAGGGTTTTTGGATTTCTCTCTCGATTTTAGACGTTTTTGAACTTCTCAATCTTACTTTAACTCAGCTCTTAATCTATTACATAGTTTTATTTATTCATCCTCAGTTTAAACAAAGTACTTTACATATGGTGATGCAATGACACATGTCAATCATGCGTATAATTATTTATAGATGTGTTTCTATATACAACATGACAATCTTGTTATAAGTATTATACAATATAGGGTTGTTGGTTTAAATTACCATATATATATATATATATATATATGTAGTATATTTTGAGTAAGATAGATCACAACCTTCTTATAATATTTATTATAACCCCATATCTATATAAAATATGTATCGAACAATGGAAGTGACAAATAAACAAAGAGGTAAAGGTAGTCTAGACGGGGACAAAGACCAGACGACGCCATAACTCAGACGAACAGGTGTTTATGATAATGAGTTCAATCACCCCGTCAACAGGTGGCCAGACGTGATAAACAACCCGGCGCCTGACAGGTGGCGTGATTATGGGAGCCAATCAGAACTCGCCAACAAATGCGGGAGTTCAGTATATAAAGCCCCCAGAAATGGGACAAAGACAGTTGAGTTGTTTTTAGAGTGACGTTTATACGGCCGGTCGGGTCTCTCACCCCTATCCGCGATGTAGGCATCGGTGACGCCCGTGGTTCGACTGCCTTCGTCCGTGGTCTACCTCTACTTCTTGGAGCTACCATCTAGACCTGCCTCTGTCTCTTGCTGTCCCAGTGCGGGAATCCCATCACGAAACCACTACCACGACTGCCCAGCACATTCCACATCGGGATTACTATATATATATATATATATATATATATTAAGAAAAGGGCATCTATTTATCGTGCAACTGAAAGTTGCTGATGGCTTGCGCCATCTATCGGAATAAATATCAACTATTCTCGTTGATTTTTAATTATTCCAGAATTGGCCAAATACCCATTTTTGATTAATCAAGAAAAGCTAACCACGGACGCGTTTCGGGCTGTTGGCCCTCATCAGCGTGATGCAAGCTGTACCTCAACGACCAAAAAATTGGTCATTAAGGCATCCTGAAAAATCATGAAACGGGTAGTTAAGGCCAGAATTGCGTGAGAACGCTACAAAATGTGAAAAAATAGCACAAATGTAATATTGTACTGGGATAAGGTGCATAAATTAAGAAAAGGGCATCTACTTATCGTGCAACTGAAAGTTGCTGATGGCTTGCGCCATCTATCGGAATTTTTGGTCGTTGAGGTACAGCTTGCATCACGCTGATGAGGGCCAACAGCCCGAAACGCGTCCGTGGTTAGCTTTTCTTGATTAATCAAGAATGGGTATTTGGCCAATTCTGGAATAATTAAAAATCAACGAGAATAGTTTATATTTATTCCGATAGATGGCGCAAGCCATCAGCAACTTTCAGTTGCATGATAAGTAGATGCCCTTTTCTTAATTTATGCACCTTATCCCAGTACAATATTACATTTGTGCTATTTTTCATATATATTGTTACATCATGATTAATGGCGTATTTCTTATATTATTTCTAATATATTTGAAATTTAAATTAAATATTTATTTATTTTTATATAAAATATTCTATGATATTTATTTAAAACACAGATTATTTAGATCGTCATCATTTGTATTTAGGTACACGTGTGACTTCACTGCTCTCTTTGATGTGAGAAAATAAATAAAGGATTCTGGTGGCTACTTAAAGAAGACTTATCTCGTTATTCCCTTTTATAAATTTGTAGGATGGTTGAAACACGCTCTGGTAAGATGCAAGACCCAGCACAGGAGAGAATCCAGGCTGAAGAGTCTGCCAAGCCGCAACCTGGTGCAACAATTGGTAGAGATGTTAGTTGTCCTGAATCCCAACATCGACATCCCCAAGTATGATGGAACGGAAGACCCTCGCCCATGGATTGAATCTCTTGAAGAAATTGGCTTCTTGTACCATTGGGCAGACTACATTATCTCTCGTTATGCCGCCATGAACATGGCGTGAAGCGCTAAAACCTGGTTGAATTTACACAAAGCTAGTTTCACGAGCTGGGAAAATATTAAAATCCGCCTCATTCAGGATTTTTCTTTGGACGCGAATAAAGAAGAACTTAGAATGAAGCTCAACAGAATGCAACACTGGAATGAACCAGCAATCAGGTTCGCGGAAGACATTCTAGTGTTGTGCAACAAGGTTGACCCCGCAATGGAAGAAGAAACAAAAATTGAACATGTTATTGGAGGACTGAAAAAATAGTACTCATTCGCGCTCTACCTGAACCCTCCTAAAACGACCGATGACCTTCTTGTCGTGTGCAAGAAAATGGATTCTTTTGAAAAGAAGTATCGGAACGTGTGGAGAAATCCAGAAACCTATATAACGGTCCACGCTATTCTAGACCCCAACAACAATCGAGGTACGTGCCGCCGACTGCCGCACGAAACTACCAGACCACTTCCAGGCCCCAAGCCCCTGTTTCCAATAATTACAAGAACGACTCCCCTCCTACCCCCAGACAGTATTGAAACAACTTTCCCCAGCCCTCTACCCCTAGACGTCCTTATAATCCTAACTTTGTGCCGAAACCAAACCTTCAGAGAAACACTTACAATAAAAGCCAAGAAGTGAGTAAAAATAGGACGGAAGATGGAAGACCAATCTGCTTTAAATGTAACAAGCCAGGGCACGTGGCCCGTTATTGTAGGGTCAAGTTTATAAGAATCCTAGAAGAGGATCCAGCAGATACCCAAGAGAAGGTCGAAGAAAAATGCCAAATGAATGAAATATCAGAGAAATCAGGACCTCGGCTTTATGCTGATGTATGTCATAGCACACAGACAAATATTCCTACCCGGAATAGATATTCCGTGTTGGAAGATTTAAACTAAGCGTCGCGCCTGAATCTGTCAATCAAAGCAAGTCGACCATAAACGGAATCAAGAAGTTGGACCCTAAATACAAATTAAAAATTAATGTGGACAAGATAGGGACTTTTGAAGCTTTGGTTGATACAGGTGCTGACCTCTCAGTGGTCGACCTCAGAACGGCCCTCGATACAGGCCATGGTATAAGTAAACTCGCAAAAATTTGTGCAGGACCCGATGGAAAAAAATTGGACATGGTAGGAAGTATATTTTTAAATATAAAAATTGATGACGAAACATTATCACACAACTTTGTGATATTGAAAACGCATTTACGGACATTAATTCTTGGGAGAGATTTCCTTAAGAAAATGAACGCAAAAATAGATTGTAAGCAAGAAACTATAAAATATGATTTGACGAATAATCATGACGAAATCAATTTTGAAATGTTGAAAATAAAGAGTGCCAAGGATTCCATTGTACCGGAATGTTCCATGAAATTGATCAAGGCATTGGTAAGAACAGAGGATGGAGAATATATTATCGAGGAGAGCAGCAAAATGTTTCAAACAAATGGACTTCGTCTAGCAAGAAGCTTGATCAATGTTATAAATAGGGAAACACACATCTGGATAACTAATCCGTATCCTCGACCGTTAAAAATAATGAAAAACCAAACATTGGCTTTTGGAAGTAGTCCAGCGAAAATAAATGTGAGTCGAGAAAGAGAGGTAGAAAAGAACGAAGAACCTAGATTCCAAATAAACGAAAATCTTTCACCAAAGGAACAGAAGGAGTTAAAACAAGTTTTAGAAAGGTATAAAGATCTTTTTTCATCGAGATTAGGGAGAACCAATTTGGCAAAACATCGGATAGACACAGAAGACGCGAAGCCAATTAAACACAAGCCTTACCGGGTAAGTGCTAAAGAACGAGATATTATAAAAGAGCAAATTGACGAGATGCTTACAGAAGGCATAATTAGGCCATCTTCTAGCCCCTGGTCTTTTCCAGTAATATTGGTCAAGAAGCGAGATGGTAAATACAGATTTTGTGTGGACTACAGAAAACTGAATAATGTGACAGTAAAAGATGTCTATCCGATCCCTAGAATAGACGAAGTTATGGATACTCTCCAAGGATCTACACACTTCTCAGCAATAGACCTTAGATCTGGATATTGGCAAGTTGAAGTCGAAGAAAGAGACAAAGAGAAAACAGCTTTCACTACAGCGCATGGATTATATGAATTCAACGTGATGCCTTTTGGACTTTGTAACGCGCCTGCTACCTTTGAGAGAAATATGGAGAATATGCTTGGAAATCTGAGATGGCAAATTTGTTTGTGTTATCTGGATGATGTTATCATATATAGCCCGGATTTTCCAACGCACCTCAAAAGACTTGAAGCTGTTTTTAGATGTTTTCGTGAATCTAATTTAAGGTTAAACGACAAAAAATGCCGATTTGCTTTTGAAGAATTGGAGATTCTCGGCTATATAACGAGCAAACATGGTATAAAACCCGCGGAGCATAACATCAAAGCTGTCAGAAATTTTCCTCGGCCCAAAAAGGTCAAAGAAGTACAATCCTTTTTGGGAATGTGTTCATATTATAGAAAATTTATCAAAGACTTTTCAAAAATTGCTGACCCTTTGACCAACCTTATAAAAAAAAGTGTATCATTTACCTGGACAGAAAGACAAGAGGAAGCGTTTCAAACCCTAAAAACAGCACTATTAAGTCCACCAATTTTAGGTCACTTCAATCCAAATGCACCTACTTATGTTCATACTGATGCGTCCAACATCGGCATAGGTGCAACACTTGTCCAAGACATCGGTGGTGAAGAGAAGGTGATCTCATATTTGAGTCGTACCCTAAGTAAAGCGGAGCAAAATTATTCAACCACTGAAAAAGAATGTCTGGCCGTTGTCTGGTCAATGTCAAAATTACGACCCTACCTTTATGGAAGACACTTTAAAATAGTAACAGACCATCACGCCTTATGCTGGCTCAAAAACTTGAAGGATCCAACAAGTCGATTGGCAAGATGGGCATTGAAAATTCAAGAATATGACTTCGATATAATACATAAATCGGGAAAGAAGCATCTGGACGCCGATGGCTTATCTAGGGGGCCCTTACCAGAAACTGATTGGGATGAGGATTTTGAAAGGCTATTTTTAAATCAAATACCAGACGAAGAGGATAAATTTATCGAAAGTGTTAAGAAAAACCTTAATGGAAGCAGGCGATCAATTGCGCAAAACTTTAAAGAAGAAGATGGATACCTCTTTAAGAAAAACCCGAACCCTGAAGGCAGGGCGTGGTTGCTTGTGGTTCCAGAGAATAAAAAGAGAGAAATTATGAAAGAATATCACAATCATATGTCGAATGGCCATCTGGGCGTCGCCAGAACCATGTACCGAATAAAGAGTAAATACTTTTGGCCATCCATGCTAAAGGATGTCTCAGAATTCGTTAAGACGTGTCACCTTTGCCAAAGTAGGAAAGGCTCAAACCAATTACCTTCTGGACTACTACAGCCCATCCCCCCAGCCAACTTTCCTTTCGAAAGAATTGGAATTGACTTTGTTGGTCCACTACCATCTACGAAAAACAGGAAAAAATGGATAATCGTGCTGACGGACTACTACACTAGATATGCAGAAACAAGAGCAGTCTCGGAAGCAACAGTGAAAGAAGTTTCTAAATTTCTAGTAGAGGATATTTTTCTTCGGCACGGAGCCCCACAATATCTTATTAGTGACAGAGGCTCTCAATTTACCAGTAATTTAATGAAAGAGGTGATGAAAACGTGCAAGATTAAACATTGCTTCACAACGAGCTATCATCCCCAGACTAATGGATTGACAGAGCGGTTAAATAGAACATTGATCAATATGCTCAGTATGTATGTGAACACTGATCAGAAAAATTGGGACGAAATACTCCCATTCATCACTCACGCTTACAATACTACAATTCAGGAAACCACAGGATATTCTCCCTTTTTCCTGATGTTTGGAAGAGAACCCACGTCTCTTTTGGACGACAGGAATATCTCGGTGGACATTGACAAAGATGATTATGATGAATACATAAAACATCACTTAGACAAAATAAACAGAACAAGAAAATTAGTTATTAACAACACAATAAAGACTCAAGAAAGAATGAAAAAGAACTATGACAAGAAACACATGGAAAGAAGCTACGAACCAGGAGAATTAGTAGCAGTTTGGACACCAATTAGGAAAATAGGAAAGTGTGAGAAACTACTGAGAAAATATTTTGGCCCATATAGAATATTAAAGAAGCTGTCTAACGTAAATTATTTAATTGAGCCAAAAGATAATCCTGGCCAAGACCCATTGATTGTCCATGTCTCAAGACTCAAACCCTATTTTGAGAGAATTGATGAGGTAACTCACGAGGACGTGACGACCTCTGGAGAGGGGGAAGTGTTACATCATGATTAATGACGTATTTCTTATATTATTTCTAATATATTTGAAATTTAAATTATATATTTATTTATTTTTATATAAAATATTCTATGATATTTATTTAAAACACAGATTATTTAGATCGTCATCATTTGTATTTAGGTACACGTGTGACTTCACTGCTCTCTTTGATGTGAGAAAATAAATAAAGGATTCTGGTGGCTACTTAAAGAAGACTTATCTCGTTATTCCCTTTTATAAATTTGTAGGATGGTTGAAACACGCTCTGGTAAGATGCAAGACCCAGCACAGGAGAGAATCCAGGCTGAAGAGTCTGCCAAGCCGC